>QRFJ01001113.1:246896-291676 GCA_006176705.1 Cocos nucifera | reverse complement strand
ATTAGTTTTTTTTATTTTTATTTTTTTATTTTTTTGGATGATTGCTGGAGCAAGGTAAGCCTTTCAGAATTCAATTAGTTACATGTATCTAGTTTAATTGCATAAAACCCTTTGATTGAATTTTTTTTTTTGCATATCATATTAAATCAAATTAAGGGCAAACCTAATTAAACAAGATAGGTGAAGATTTGATCACCCTTCCTTAACCCACAAACAAGCAACCAAAGCATCCTGCATTGGACCAAAGCGTTTAAATTAAAATCAATTAGACATCAACCCTAGAAAGTCGAGCTCAATAGGACAAGAAATCCTAAGAGTTAAATCGGGTTAGGATAAGTCAATTTGACTGGTGTCTAGGAAAGTGGTTCAGGGAGACGAGCCAAAGAAAGGTGGTTCTAATTGATTCCGTTTGCTTACCTGGCCAAGCAATAATTGGTGTCCTAAGGCAAGCAACGGGGGGACTCCCACCGACCTAACTTACCTGGCTAGTTGATTGGCTAATCCTACACTTGAGGGCTTGAAGGTGACCTTGCAGTTAGGAGCTGTCTAGATCTAGGATAACCTTAGTCAGGATTGATTGACCAACTTGATTGCTAATCAATTAAATCTAATTAAACCAAATTCTTCTCTTTCTTCTTAGTTCTATGGACTCCTTAGGATCTCTCTTCTTTAGAACTTTTCTTTCTTTCTTTCTTTTCTCCTCTAAAAATAAAATAAAAATAAAATAAAATAAAAATTAAATTTAACTAACTAAAAATATTAAAAAGATAAGTATTAGACTTAATTAATAAATAAAATAAAAATTAATTTTTAATATAATAAAAAATATTAAAAAAATATAAAAAAAATCTAAATTTTTATTTGAACAATACGTTAGGTTGCATAATACATATATGGTAGGAAATTACTTTACTGATTAGTTTGAACTAAGAACCATAATAATCAAATGGCTATATTGAACCTAATAGTCCAAAATTAGGTAAAGTTGACCTTCTTGCTCAAAAAATAGATCAACTCCTAATCTAGGTCAACAATCTCCCAAATTCACATCATCTTCTAATTATCAGAAGACTTATTCAAATGTGCTAGCCCAACCCATCATGTAAGTGAATTCCTATGACTGCACAGTTTCCATATTTTATCCAAAGAACAAGTTCAAGCTACTCAAGGATACTCAAATTGATTAATGAATCCATTTTCAATTCATATAATTCAGATTGGAGTAACTTAATTTTTTTTGGAATTCCAACAGACTCAGGCTCAAACCAAATGTCACTTCAAACATCAAAATACCTAATACTATAATAATGGCCACCTAGTCAGTTTACCAGCCTATCATATTATGATCAGCCTTCTACCACCTCCTCAACAGACCAATCTACTGATATAGATTTAACCAATTCAACAATTAATTCTAACTCAACAGCAATCTATCGGAGACTAGAAGCTCAAATAGGAAATTAGTTGAGTCTAAACATGAGGAGAGAACTAGATAACTACCGAACCTACAATTTCAAACAACCCACCTAATGACACCAACACCTGGATTAAAATTATCAATCTAATGTTTATCTAAGAATCCCATTTGAAATACCAAAGTAATTCCTGAACTTAAAAGCTATAGGATCTTATGACCATACCAAGACCAAGTGAGAGAGGCTAGTACTGATGCTAGCCAAAATAAAATTTAGAGGAACTGGTTAGTACTGAGACTAACCACATAGAAGAACCAAGCAGGAATTAGTACTGATGCTAGTTTCATTTAAATGAGATAGAAATAAGGAAAAAAAAGAATAGATGATTTACCCCGAGACTTATAAACCTAATGTCCTATTCTTCAACCCTAGAAGCTGGTTCTTCTTATAAAAATCAAAAGGCATGTAATAAAATGTCAATGGAGTTGTTTTAAACAGGATCACATTATATTACCTCCAGAATTAAAAACCTTTAGTCACCATTCCAGCACCCATTGAATCAAACTTAACTCCTAAACTCCATTCATGAGCATTTTAGAAAGAACAAATAGGAGAAATTCTTAATAAACATGGGTCTAAGAATGGAATCATAAATTATATCCCTAAAATTAACAATGAATATTAATAATGGGATTAAAAATCAACTTTCTAAGATTGGCAATCCAAAACCATTGGAATTTGTCATCCAATATTCGACTAAGGATAGTGAGCTGCATTGTGTCTGGCTCGAAGACGGTAAACTTAACGCTTGTTGGAAAGGAAACCCAATATTTAGTTTTATCTAATTTATCTTTTTAGTTTATTTTTTTAGGATAATTTGAATAAGTTGGAGGAAGAGCTCAAATTTTCAAAGGTATGTGCTGGACTAAAAATATACTGAGTTAGGTTATTCTTTCATGTTCTTTTATTACACCCTTTATTTTTCTTCTCCATTGAGGACAAATTTCGATTAAGTTGAGGGAGAGAAAAATAAAAAAAATTTAAAATTTTAAGTCCTCGAAAAGTTGAGTATTTAGAATAATACTTGTTATGCTTAAGAATCGAATTAAACTAAGCATTTTTAAAAAAAATTGATACACAGATCAAGAATCTGTGAGATATTAGAAATCAAGTATTAAGAAAATTCAATAAGAGTTAAGTCCAGAACATTAAAAAATTTCTTTTGAAGCATTTCTAATTATTTCTACAGCATCAAAGAAAAGCTACTTTTTATAGAATTGTGTAGGGTAACTATACTTTCTTTCATATAAAATTTATTAAAATAGTTTCCAAGTACTTCTCACTGAGTAACCGGGCCTCTTTGCCTAAGCAAGCATTGAGTTTCGCTCAAAAGGTGGGAAGGGCAAAGAAGCCATATGTAAAGCTAGTCTTAACTCGTAGCCTATTTGATTTAGCTAGTAAGCCCGAGGGGTATTCCATACCTAATGCCTAAAGCAACTGGTTTGGGAGTCATTGGCCAAGACTCGCTACATGTGATCAAATAGAAAAGCTTAAGGGGTTAAAACACTCAAATAGTGGTACAACGTTAAAAAAAAAAAAAAAAAAAAAAGTTGTTTTCCCCCAAGTAACCGGGTCTGTTGCCTAAGTAAGCAATAATATTCGCATCAAAAAGTGGGCAATGTGAAAATAAAATTAATAAATGAAGGATGGAAGTAGCAATACACCTGCCTATATGAAAGTTTAGACAAATCAGAGATAAAGTAGGAATAATTTAAAAAAGTTCTGAAAAATTAATGTTCTTTACTTAATTTTTCTATTGATAAGTATTATAATACCAATGATAATGTCTCATTTAACTCCTACTGAATATCAATGGCTATTTTAAAAATTGTTTAGGTAAAATTCGAACTCTAAAGTTAAAAAAGTATTTAAACTAAATTTTTCTTTTACTCGAGAGATGAGCAAAGCTAAGTTGGGGGTGTGATAAGCATCATAAATTCCAATATAAAAGTATTAATTTATTAATTAATTTATATTAATTTTTAAATTATTAATTAATTTATATATAATTTTTAAAAAAATCATATTTTATTAATTAAAAAATTAATTAAAAATAATAAAAATAATAAATAAAAAAATAAATTTTATTATCAATAGAAAGAGCTCATTTTTTGATCACAACAAAATAAATTCAAGTAAAACGAAGCTAAAATAAAAGATATGAATTTTTAAAAATATAAAATAAATAAAAATTAATAAAAAAAGAAAAGGCTCAGGCGGCTCCAAGCTGAGCCACCAAGCCCAAGCGAGCCACCAAGCCACATCAAAGCCGACTCAGCCATTGAAGCGATTAGCCGGTCACGATCCAGGCGTGGACCGCCAGCTCAGCAAAATCCAGCGAATCAGAGATTGCCACGTGGTGGACATAGACCCCTAAAAGGGTCTACGAAATTTATCGCAGCTCACAAAGGTAATTTAGTCTTTTCTCGCAACAAAAGCGCTAATTGGTTGCGTGTGCGGTGCGGCCGTCTAAACGCGGTCCATGGGAACGTGATTAACGCGATCGACACGGATGTTGGTGTTTGGCGGTCAGGATCGGACGGCTGTGGTTGCTTTCGATTTATTCAGCTATAGACATCACATCGGATCACCATCGATGGTAGTCGCTCTTGAATCCAGGCGAGATTCGATGGTCCAAAAGCTCCCGATGGCGATCAAACTCTCAAGCGCGTGATTGCAGCCAGATTTCCTCCATCAAGTGCGTGATCCAACGGCCAGAATTTAATCCGACCGATCTGAGCGATCTCATCCGATTTTGATATTTTTGGGACCTTGGATTCTATTGAATGGCTGGATTTATCAAATTTTCAAAGACGTATAAGCTATTTTAAAATTCAAATTTTATTCAGATTTTGATGATTACAAAGGCCATTAGTCCCACATTGCCTAGAAGCAAACTTTCAGCTCCTAGCTCTATAAAAAGGACCCCAGGCCTCAAAAATCATATCTCTCGATAAGGTGAAGCTTTGGTACAGGGCGAAGCCAGGCTATGGTAAGAAGGCTGCTTCGAAGCAACGGGTGTCGAGAAGAAGAGCCAGATTCTAAACCATATCTTTTGCAATGCTGATCCAAGATCAGAGATCAGGCTATTTTATTTTTTAAATTCTATGTTAATTTAATTCAAAATTTTTAATTAATAAAAAATTATTTTTATTTTAATTTTTCTTTTAATTTTTTATTATAATTTAATTTTTGACTTTAATATTATTTTTTTATTGCAAGTAGATGCTAAGATCTAATTAGTAGATCTTAGTACCAAGTTAAATTCCTGCATCTTTAAATTTTTCGCTTTTTTATTTTCCGACTTCACTTTTGATCTCGAAACTCTTCTTTTTTTATCTTTTTCTTTTTATAAAATCAAAGATTTAAAATCTAAAATACTACCTTCCTTAATGGATTCGACTCGACTCACTGCTATCTACACATTTTCAATAATTAAGAAAGTCGGATTAAACTGATAAACACGGTGTCTTAACACAACATCATCCTATCAGTTATCAAACGCACTACCATAGATCTACAATAGTGGTTATCCAAAACTACTGCATAGATCACGGTAGCGTTCTATAACCGTGCTGTAGATCTATAGCAGCAGTTTTTGAAACCGCTGTCATAGGTAAAATAATTTTTTTTCTCATTTTTTTTTAATATTATATAATTTTAAAAATTTAATACCATCCTCACTTTCATTAATCTAAATAATTATCAATTAGAGTATCATCGTAAAAAGTCGCCTTCTCGATCCGATGGCCCTAGCTTCGTCGATCAAAAAAATTAATTTTGGATGACCATGAAACAACAATGCGATGATCTGATAAGATGGAAACCTTCGATGGATCCAAAAATCTATAATGATGATCTCGATAATGTTTTGTAAGTCATACTATAAAAGTTTTACTTTAATCGGATATCGTTATCATGGGTCAATTTAGTACGGAATGATTTGCGTTAAATTAAAACAAGCGATCAAGGGTTAAACGATCATTCGATTAGAGATAATTTTTAGTTAAATAATTTATTATATATTTTAAATTATTTTATATAGTAATGAAGTAAAATTTAAAATTATTTTGTATACAAACTATTCATGTTAATAGATATTGTAAAGCACGAGCATAACAACCAGTGAAATTTCAGTGGTTATCAAAAGTATGATATACGTTTATAGTCATTCCATCATCTCATGAGTTGATTTATATCACACACTAACCATAAATAAATGATCATTACAGTTAGTTAGCCCAAGTATACTATTTAAATGAAATAATCTCTATAAGATAGAAGGTATCATATGTCGTTTCGGTTGGCCGTTCCTTAATAGATCACTCCATTTATCATTTAACGGCCGAAACTAACCTATACTAAATTAACTCAAGATAATGATATCTGATTGAAGTAAAATTTTGATAGAGCTACAAACATACATCGAGATCATCATTGAAAATTTTGGATCTATTGAAGGTCTATCTATCAGATCATTGCATCGTCATTCGTGATCGTCGAATCAAAATTTTTTCTGATCAATGAAGCTAAGGGCCATCGGATCGAGGCGACTTTTGCGAAGACACTCTAATGATAATTATTTAGATAATGAATGATAAAGATAGGTATTAAATTTCAATTATATAATATTTAAAGAAAAATATATAATAGTGGTTAATTAATCGCTGCTATATAATCGTTATTTATTAGCGCGATTCCTACTAACTGTGTCCATTTATAGTTCGACTAGTGTAGTTTAATAATGATCATTGCTACGATCGACCTATGGTGTGGTTTTTTATAACTCTACTATAGGTCCACCTATGGCAGTGATTTTCTGTAACCACTGCTATATGTCGACCTATAGCAGCGTTACAAAATCAACTGGGCCATATGATCCGACCTATAGTAAGCCGGCTTAATGAAAATCACTGTCGTGGTGCTATGGCAACGGTTTTTAAAAAATTCTGCCATAGTAACACTGCATAGCATTTTATAGTAGTGATTATTCTCATATACTAAATATCATTTCTTTAAATGAATGTTAATTATTGTCCTTCCTTCTATGAATATAAATCTCTGTTAGCCTTTTGATCAAGGATGGTTATCATTTATCTAATTAAAGAAAGATTATTGTGATATCATTATGAATGAGTTATAATAAATGCAAGAACAACAAAAAAATGGTATTTATATTTTTATCACAGCCTAATGAGTATAATGTACACTTCTAGAAATATTCTAGATTGGATAATGTCTCTGATATCACCTATGGCAGTTTTTTTTTTTTTTTTTTTCATAGGCTAGGTCACATAACAAAAATAGGATAAACAGGTTGACCCAAGGGAAATCCTGCGAAGTCAGTGATTGTAAATCATTCTGACCTGTGAAGTCCTGTCCTTCTTAGGAATGACCAAGTCACCTTTACTAAAAAGGTGAAAGAGCTACTAACCTCCTTAGGTTAGTACATACGATGGTATGTGACCAATGAGCACAGGTGTCAGAGATAGAATTTCTACTTCATAATTTTCATAGATATGATCTAATCTAGGTACGATATATTTATCTGATATAAACATAAGTCAGATCATTTAAATGTTCAAAAAGATTTTGAGTGAAAGTAAAATAACTAAGAAGAATATTTAAAACTCTTCGATCGGATCGAGGAGGATATCTATCCAGTGAGTTCTTCACATATCTAGGAGAAAATGAGATTGCTCTCATAGTGGACTCCTCCTGGGACACCATAGCATAATGGTGTATCAAAAAAAAAAATCAACCTTATGGACATGGTTCGATCCATGATGGATTTTGCTAGTCTGCCTATTTTATTTTGGGGGTTTGCTCTTAAGACTTGCATGTTATATATTGAACAATGTTACCGATAAATCTGTCGTAAAGACTCCATAAGATATGGACTAGGCGTAGGCCCTACACTTCACACCTACGGGATTTGGGGTTGTCTGACCTATGTCAACGTTTGCATAACGATAAGCTGGATCTCGGTCTGATAATGTGTAATGTTTATAGGATATCTCAAAAAAAAGTAAGGATACTATTTCTACTATGTTGAAGAATAAAAGGTGTTCGTCAGTCCTTAGATTTTTTTGGAAAAGAAAGTTCCTAGTGAAACGAAATTGTTTGCCTCTAAGGTTAGAACTTGAGGAAGTTCAATAAGTTAGAAAAATTCGACACCTTAAGTTGAACCAAAATTGAATCGATTAGATCAATTTAGAGCCCAAATGTACCTGTCCATTAAGACCGATACAATAAGAGTACCACATCAGTCAGATAGTACTATGATTTATTGTCGGGATAGTGAACCGCATCGAACTCGATGAGAACGTTTGAGGATCCGATCACTACATGGTGCTATGTAGAGATCTGTTCTGAGAGATGCTTTAGGCCATGAAATTAAATGGAGTCCATAAAAGATCTAATATGTGGACATGGGTTGACCATCCGAAGGGGTTAAATCCATTGGGTTAAATGGATTCTTCAAAAGGAAAAGGGGCATAGATGAAAGGTGGAGACTTATAAAGTTCGTCTGGTTTGCCAAGGGGTTCATCAACATCAATGGTATTGATATGACGAATGTCTCCCCTATGTAATGCTTAAATTCAATTTGGATAATGCTTGCGATAGCTGTCCATTTGGACTATGAGATCTGGCAGATGGATGTGAAAATAATTTTTCAAATGAAAGCTGACTAAAGAGATGTATATGATACAACCTAAAGGGGCTCACATCACATAGATGAGTCCCAATGGTGTTAGGCTTTAGAAATGCTATTTATGGATTGAAGCAGGCATCTCGGAGTTGAACATGCATTTTGATAAGGGATCAAATGTAATGATTCGTTAAGAATGGAGAAGAGCCCTGCATTTATAAAGGACAAATGGTCCAATAAAGTATTTCTTGTCTTGTACGTGAATGACATTCTCTTTAATCGAAAATGACCATCCTTGCAACTTCAGAAATAAAAGTCTAGTTGTCATCACAATTCTCCATGAAGAACTTGCGAGAAGCATCCTACATCCTAGGGATGAAGATCTATAGAGCATAGATTTAAGAGGCATGCTTGGGTTCCAGTCCTAATGTACATAGATACTGTATTGAAGAGGTTCAGCAGGAAATTTAAAAAGGGCTATCTTCCCGATTAGGCCATAAAATTTTTTTCTCTAAGAAGGATTATCCGACAACTCCTGAAGAGAGAGAGCATATGAGTAGAGTCCATAATGTTTTCAACAGTGGGATCTATCATGTAACGCATGATATGTACAAGACCAAATATGGCATACTCACTAGGAGTAGTGGAGTAGATACCAACTGATATTGAAGAAAACCATTGGAAAGTGTTAAGCCATACTTATAAGTATTTGAGAAAATACGTAAGACCAATGGTTTGATTTATGATGAGTCAGATCTTAACTTATGGGATTTAACAGACTCAAGCTTCCAATCTGACCATGAGACAGTAGAAGCATGTCAGGATATACTTTAACTCTGAATGGTGGAGGTCATCTGCTGAAAGAGTTTCCAGTAGCAACTATGGCAGACTCTGTTTGCGAAAGCCAGAGTACATGGTAGCAATCAGTGGGCAAAAGGAAGCTATGTGGCTAAGAAAGTTTTATCTGAGCTCGGGGTAGCACCCTTCCTTGAGGTCCCATCCTGCCTCTAACGGTGCTAGTGCCATTGCTCATGAAAAGTGAGGTGCAACTAATATGATGCATGCTCTAAACAGTTAGAATTTCTAATCTTATCATGAGGCTTTTAATTAGATTTAAATGAATATTTTTTTAAATTAATTTAAAAATAAAATAAATAAATAAATAAATAAAAAGGAAAGAGTACTAGGGTTAGAATTGATCTCACCAGGCAAAACTTCTGATTCTTTTTGTTCTTTTTTTTTTCTGCAAAATAATAAAAAAAATTAGTAAAAAAATAAAAAATTTATTTATAATTTATTTATAAAAAAATTAAAGAGATAAAAAATTTAATATCCATGCCTTCCTCAGCAACGGCGCCAAAAACATGATAGGAACGTGATGTTGTTGTTAAGACACCGTGTTTATCAGTTTAATCCGACTTCTTAAAATTATTGAAAATGTGTAGATAGCAGTGAGTCGGATCGAATCCATAAGGAAGGTAGTATTTTTAGATTTTAAATCTTTGATTTTATAAAAGAAAAAGATAAAAAAGAAGAGTTTCGAGATCAAAAGTGAAGTCGGAAAATAAAAAGCGAAAATTAAAAGATGCAGGAATTTAAACTTGGTACTAAGATCTACTAATTAGATCTTAGCATCTACTTGCAATAAAAAAATAATAATTAAAGTACAAAAATTAAATTATAATAAAAATTAAAAGCAAAAAATTAAAATACAAAAATAAAATTTTTATTAATTAAAATTTTAGAATTTAAATACATAGAATTTAAAAAGAATAAAATAGCCTGATCTCTGATCTTGGATCGGCATTGGCAGAAAGATGGTGTAGAAGCTCGGCTCTTCTTCTCGGCACCCGTTGCTTCGAAGCAGCCTTTAACCCATAGCCTGGCTTCGCCCTGTACCAAAGCTTCACCTTGATCGGAGATATTGATTTTTGGAGGCCTGGGGTCCTTTTTATAGAGCTAGGAGGGCTGGAAAGTTTGCTTCTAGGCAATGTGGGACTAATGGCCTTTGTAATCATCAAAATCTGAATAAAATTTGAATTAAAATAGCTCTGATACATCTCTGATAAATCTGATAAAATCCAGCCATTCAATAGGAATCCAACGGTCCAAAAATCATCAAAATCGGATGCAGATCAGCTCAGATCGGGTCGGATTAAATTCTGGCCGTTGGATCACGCTTGATGGAGGAAATCTGGCTGCAAATCACGCGCTTGAGAGTTTGATCGCCATCGGGAGCTTTCTGGACCATCGAATCATCGCCTGGATCGAGCGCTACCATCCGATGGTGATCCGCATGATGTCTATAGCTGAATAAAATCCGAAAGCAACCACAGCCGTCCGATCCTGACCGCAAACAACCACATCCGTCCGATCGTGCAATCACTGTTCCCATGGACCGCGTAGACCGGCTGCACCGCACACCGCAACCAATTAGCGCTTTTGTTGCCGAGTAAAAAGACTAAATTACCTTTGTGAGCTGCGATAAATTTCGATAGACCCTTTAGGGGTCTAGGTCCACCACGTGGCAATCTCTGATTCGCTGGATTTTGCTGAGCTGGCGGTCCACGCCTGGATCGTGGACCGGCTGATGGCTTCAATGGCTGAGTCGGCTTTGATGGCTTGGTGGCTCAGCTTGGCTTGGTGGCTCAGCTTGCGGAGCCGACTGAGCCATTTTCTTTTTTTTATTTAATTTTTATTTATTTTATATTTTTAAAAATTCATATCTTTTCTATTTTAGCTTCGTTTTACTTGAAATTTATTTTGTTGTGATCAAAAAAATGAGCTCTTTCTATTGATAATAAAATTTTATTTTTTAATTTTTATTATTTTTTAATTAATTTTTTAATTAATAAAAATATGATTTTTTTAAAAATTATATATAAATTAATTAATAATATTTAAAAATTAATATAAATTAATTAATAAATTAATACTTTTATTGGTGAATTTATGATGCTTATCACACCCCCCAACTTAAGCTTTGCTCATCTTCGAGTAAAGAAAGAATTTAGTTTTAAATACTTTTTAACTTTAGAGTTTCGAATTTTACCTAAACAATTTTTAAAATAGCCATTGATATTCAGTAGAGCTTAAATGAGACATATCATTGAGGTATTAATACTTATCAATAGAAAAATTAAGTAAAGAACATTAAATTTTTCAGAACTTTTTTTAAATTATTCCACTTTTATCTCTGATTTGTCTAAACTTTCATATAGGCAGGTGTATTGCTACTTCCATCCTTCATTTATTAATTTTTATTTTCACATTGCCCACTTTTTGATGCGAATATCATTGCTTACTTAGGCAACAGGACCCGGTTACTTGGTGGGAAACCAATATTTTTTTTTTTTTTTTTTTTAAACGTTGTACCACTATTGAGTGTCTTAACTCCTTAAGCTTTCTATTTGATCCATGTAGCGAGTCTTGGGCCAATGACTCCCAAACCAGTTGGCTTTAGGGCATTAGGTATAGAATACCCCTCGGGCTTACTAGCTCGAATCAAATAGGCTACGAGTTAAGACTAGCTTTACAATGAGCTTCTTTGCCCTTCCCACCTTTTGATGCGAAACTCAATGCTTGCTTAGGCAAAGAGGCCCGGTTACTCAGTGAGAAGTACTTGGAAACTATTTTATTAAAATAAATTTTTATATGAAGAAATGTATAGTTACCCTACATAAGCCTATAAAAAGTAGACTTTTCTTTGATGCTAGTAGAAATAATTAGAAATGCTCCAAAAAAAAATTTTTATGTTCTGGACTTAACTCTTTATTGAATTTTCTTAATACTTGATTCCTCAATATCTCACAGATTCTCTGATCTGTGTATCAATTTTCTTTTAAAAATGCTTAGTTTTATTCGATTCTTAAGCATAATCAAGTATCTAAATACTAAATACTAACTTTTTCGAGGACTTAAAATTTTAAATTTTTTTTTTATTTTTCTCTCCCCCTAACTTAATCGACATTGTCCTCAATGGAGAAGAAAAAATAAAGGATGTAATAAAGAACATGAAAGAATACACCTAACTCAGTATATTTTTAGTCCAGCACATACCTTTGAAAATTTGAGCTCTTCCTCCAACTTATTCAAATTATCCTAAAAAGAAAATAAACTAAAAAGATAAATTAGATAAAAACTAAATATTGGGTTTCCTTCCAACAAGCGTTAAGTTTACCGTCTTCAGCCAGACACAATGCAGCTCACTATCCTGTGTCGAATATTGGATTGACAAATTCCAATGGTTTTGGATTGCCAATCTTAGAAAGTTGATTTTTAATCCCATTATTGATATATTCATTGTTAATTTTAGGGATATAATTTATGATTCCATTCTCAGACCCATGTTTATTAAGAATTACTCCTATTTGTTCTTCTAAAATGCTCATGAATGGAGTTTTAGGAGTTAAGTTTGATTCAATGGGTGCTGGAATGGTGACTAAAGATGGTTTTAATTCTGGAGGTAAATTAATGTGATCCTGCTTAAACAACTCCATTGACATTTTATTACATGCCTTTTGATTTTTATAAGAAGAACCAGCTTCTAGGGTTGAAGGGAATAGGACATTAGGTTTATAAGTCTCGGGTAAATCATCTATTCTCTTTTTCCTTATTTCTATCTCATTTAAACTGGAACTAGCATCAGTACTAATTCCTAGCTTGGGTTCTTCTATGTGGTTAGTCTCAGTACTAACCAGTTCCTCTAAATTTTTATTTTGGCTAGCATCAGTACTAGCCTCTCTCACCTGGTCTTGGTATGGGTCCATAAGAATCCTATAGCTTTTAAGTTCAGGAATTACTTTGGTATTCTCAAATTGAGGATTCTTAGATGAAACATTAGATTGATAATTTAATCCAGGTGGTTGGTGGTCATTAGGTGGGTTGTTTGAAATTGGTAGGTTCGGTAGTTGATCTAGTTCTCTCCTCATGTTAGACTCAACTAATTATCCTATTTGAGCTTCTAGTCTGGCGATAGATTGCTGTTGAGTTAGAATTAATTGTTGAAGTTGGTTAAATCTATCATCAGCTAGATTGGTCTGTTGAGGAGGTGGGTATGAAGGCTGATCATAATATGATGGCTGGGTAAACTGACTAGGCTGGCCATTATTATAGGTATAGTTTTGATAATTTTGCTCAAGTGAAATTTGGGTCTGAGCCTGAGTCTGTTGGGATGTCCAAAAAAAATTAAAGTTACTCCAATCTGAATTATATGAATTTGAAAATGGATCATTAATCAATTTGGAGTATCCTTGAGTAGCTTGAACTTGTTCTTGGATAAAATATGGAAACTGTGCAGTCATAGGATATTCACTTACATGATGGGTTGGGCTAGCACAGCTTGAATAAGTCTCCTGATAATTAGAAGATGATGTGAATTATGCAGGAGATTGTTGACCTAGAATTAGGAGTTGATCTATTTTTTGAGCAAGAAGGTCAACTTTACCTAATTTTTGGACTATTAGGTTCAGATTAGCCATTTGATTATTATGGTTGGGTTCAACTAGATCAGGTAAAGTAATTTCCTACCATATATGTATTAATGCAACCCTAACGTATTGTTCAAATAAAAATTTTAGAATTTTTTTTATATTTTTTTTATTATTTTATTATATTAAAGATTAATTATTTTATTTATTAATTAAGTCTAAATATTTTTTTAATATTTTTTAGTTAGTTAAATTTAATTTTTATTTTATTTTATTTTATTTTTTAGAGGAGAAAGGAAAAAGAAAGAAAGAAAAGTTCTAAAGAAGAGATCCTAAGGAGTCCTAGAACTAAGAAGAAAGAGAAGAATTAGGTTTAATTAGATTTAATATTGGTTAGCAATCAAGTTGGTCAATCAATCCTGACTAAAGGTTATCCTAGATCTAGACAGCTCCTAACTGTCAAGGTCACCTTCAAGCCCTCCAAGTGTAGGATTAGCCAATCAACTAGCCAGGTAAGTGTAAGGTCGGTGGGAGTCCCCCCGTTGCTTGCCTTAGACACCAATTATGCTTGGCCAGGTAAGCAAACGGAATCAATTAGAAACCACCTTTCTTTGGGCTCAGTCATCCCTGAACCACTTTCCTAGACACCAGTCAAATTGACTTATCCTAACCCGATTTAACTCTTAGGATTTCTTGTCCTATTGAGCTCGACTTTCTAGGGTTGATGTCTAATTGATTTTAATTTAAAGACTTCGGTCAATGCAGGATGCTGATTGATTGTTTGTGGGCTAAGGAAGGGTGATCAAATCTTCACCTTATCTTGTTTAATTAGGTTTGCCCTTAATTTGATTTAATATGAATATGCAAAAAAAAAAAATTCAATCAAAGGGTTTTATGCAATTTAAACTAGATACATGTAACTAATTGAATTCTGAAAGGCTTACCTTGCCTCCAGCAATCATCAAAAAAAATAAAAATAAAAATAAAGATAAAAATAAAACTAATATGATGCATGCTCTAAGTAGTTAAGATTTTTAATCTTGTCATGAGATTTTTTAATTAAATTTAAATAAATATTTTTTAAATTAATTTAAAAATAAAATAAATAAATAAATAAAAAGAAAAGAGGACTAGGGTTAGGATTGATCTTATCAGGCAAAACTTTTGATTCTTTTTGTTTTTTTTTTTTTCTACAAAATAATAAAAAAAATTAGTAAGAAAATAAAAATTTTATTTATAATTTATTGATAGAAAAATCAAAGAGATCAAAAATTTAATATCCGTGCCTTCCCCGGCAACGACGCCAAAAACTTGATGCGTTTATCAAAATTATTTTTAATTTATTTAAAATAAATCAAAGAAATTAAAATTAAAAATCAAAAACCTTCCCCGGCAACGGCACCAAAAACTTGATAGGAATGCGATGTTGTCGTTAAGACACCGTGTTTATCAGTTTAATCCGACTTCTTAAAATTATTGAAAATGCGTAGATAGCAGTGAGTCGGGTCGAATCCACAGGGAAGGTAGTATTTTTAGATTTGAAATCTTTGATTTTATAAAAGAAAAAGATAAAAAAGAAGAGGTTCGAGATCAAAAGTGAAGTCGGAAAATAAAAAGCAAAAATTAAAAGATGCAGGAATTTAAACTTAGTACTAAGATCTACTAATTAGATATTAGCATCTACTTGCAATAAAAAAATAATAATTAAAGTATATAAATTAAATTATAATAAAAATTAAAAGCAAGAAATTAAAATGCAAAAATAAAATTTTTATTAATTAAAATTTTAGAATTTAAATACATAAAATTTAAAAAGAATAAAATAGCCTGATCTCTGATCTTGGATCGGCATTGGCAGAAAGATGGTGTAGAAGCTTGGCTCTTCTTCTCGGCACCCGTTGCTTTGAAGCAGCCTTTAACCCATAGCCTGGCTTCGCCCTATACCAAAGCTTCACCTTGATCGGAGATATTGATTTTTGGAGGCCTGGGGTCCTTTTTATAGAGCTAGGAGGGCTGGAAAGTTTGCTTCTAGGCAATGTGGGACTAATGGCTTTTGTAATCATCAAAATCTGAATAAAATTTGAATTAAAATAGCTCTAATATATCTCTGATAAATCTGATAAAATTCAGCCATTCAATAGGAATCCAACGGTCCAAAAATCATCAAAATCGGATGCAGATCAGCTCAGATTGGGTCGGATTAAATTCTGACCGTTGGATCGCGCTTGATGGAGGAAATCTGGCCGTAAATCATGCGCCTGAGAGTTTGACCACTGTCGGAAGCTTTCTGGACCGTCGGATCGTCGCCTGGATCGAGCGCTACCATCCGATGGTGATCCGCGTGATGTCTGTAGCTGAATAAAATTTGGAAGCAACCACAGCCGTCCGATCCTGACCGCAAACAACCACATCCATCGGATTGCGCAATCACTGTTCCCATGGACCGCATAGACCGGCCGCACCACACACCGCAACCAATCAGCGCTTCTATTGCCGAGCGAAAAGACTAAATTACCCTTGTGAGCCGCGATAAATTAGAGATTGGGTTGATACAAGTCATAGTCTCACTAGAACTTCCAATTTGACTTGGTCCAACTTGATCTTTAGACCAAATAAAATTAAAATTTATTTAATCTAATTAAAATAGATTTCAATCCAATTAAGAACCTAATTAAAATAGATTAAATTAAATTTAATTTTGATTTAATTTCTAATCCGATTAGAAATTGTGTTGATCCAAGTCCTAATTGAACTAGAACTAGTTCTTTTTTGCACTTGGGTTATCCAATAAGCCAATTGAACTTGATCCAATCAAGTCCAAACTGAATCTAATTAAACCATATTTAATTAAACTTAATTTTACTCCTCTGGCTTAATCAAATTAAGCTAAATAATAATCAAATTGCTAATTGATCCTCCTGTAACACTTGCGCTAGGTTAAATATCAATCGTATTGATCGTTTAACCCTAGAACGATTTTAAATTGCTGATCAACCATCCGATTAGATCGTGAACTCTAATGTGTGTGACCTCATAGGTCCAAATCTAAGCCGATAGCATAGAAATAAATTTCTATATCAGTCAAAGTAAACATTTAGCAATGGTACCCAACGGTCGGATAGGTCGAATGTATAGAACATCCTTAGAACCCGTGTGGATACAATTTTCATATAATTCATCTCCTTGACCAAAATGCTCGTAGGATACCTTAGAGTTCAACTGTCAACTCTGATAAGGTTGTCCATATTATATTTTAAAATATCAAGTCCATCTGATGGATCACTGTCTGACAATGATCAAGGACATGGAAGAGCTTGAGAAGCTCGGTGTGAAGTTGGACTTGGACCTGCAGAACGATATCATTCTGCAATCCTTGACTGATGCATATGGGCAATTCATCATGAATTACCACATGCATAAACTTCAGAATTCCTTGGCCAAGTTAATGAATATGCTGGTTACCGCTGAGCTTTCTATGAAAGATTCTAAAGGCTCAGTTCTTGCTATGGAACAGACTTCTTCCAAAAGAAAGTCTTATGGAAAGAAAAAGAAGTCTGTGAAAAAGCAAAAGGTGGAAGGATCAAAGAAGAAGAAGGCAGAATCGAAGAAAAAGGTCGATGGCAAAGGAAAGTGTTTCCATTGCAACAGCGACGGCCATTAGAAGCGGAACTGCCCTACTTACCTGGTCACCCTGAAGAACAAGAAGGAAGGTCCTTCTAGAGGTATGCTCATTATTCGAGCAAAACGTGAATGCCAAACGACCTAGGGATAGTCCAAATGACAGATATCTATGGCACCTTGAGATTAGGTCATATAGCAGAAGATAGGATCAACAAATTGGAGAAAAATGGGCTATTGAGTCCATTGACTTCTGAGTCATATCCAACTTGTGAATCCTGTCTTCAAGGCAAAATGACTAAACTCCCTTTTGTTGGACATGGGGAGAGGGCCACAGATCTCCTTGCCCTAGTACATACAGATGTGTGCGGCCCATTTGATGTGCCGGCTAGAGGCAATTTTGTCTACTTCATTACCTTTACCGATGATCTATCTAGGTATGGGTATGTGTATCTTATGAGACACAAGTCTGAAGCCTTTGAAAAGTTCAAAGAATTCAGACATGAAGTAGAAAAACAAACTAGAAAAACCCATTAAGGTTCTTCGATCAGATCGAGGAGGTGAATACCTTAGCAGGGAATTCCTAGACTATCTCAAGGATAATGGCATAGTCTCTCAATGGACTCCACCAGGAATGCCTCAACTCAACGGGGTTTCAGAATGGAGAAATCGGACTCTATTAGATATGGTTCGATCCATGATGAGCTTCACAGACCTCCCTCATTTCCTTTGGGGACACTCATTGTTAACTTCAATCTATTTACTGAATAGGGTTCCCTCTAAAACCTGTTCCTACCACACCGTATGAGATATGGCACGGTAAGAAACCAAGTCTGAGTCATCTCAGAATTTGGGGTTGTCCGGCTCATGTCAAAAGACAACAAGCGGACAAGTTAGAGTTTAGGTCCTTCAGAGCTCGATTCATAGGATATCCTAAAGAGTCATTAGGATACTATTTCTACATTCCAGAAGACCACAATATGATTATGAGTCGACATGCCATCTTTCTTGAAAAATAGTTTATTCAAGATAGCGGCATTGGAAAATAGATCAAGCTTGATGAGAAAGTCTCACAAGCAGAACGAGCTAAGGACCAAGTGGAACCAAATCAGGTTGAGCCAATAAGAACACTACCTCCTCCACCTCGTAGATCGGAAAGAGTTTTCCATCCCCCTGAAAGATACTTAGGTATTATTTCAGAGGATGTAGAGGAAATGTTCCTCGTAGGTAATGGTGCTCATGGAGATGATCCCAAAACCTACAACGAGGCGATATCAGATATCGACTCCGAGAAATGGCTAGAGGCAATGCAGTCAGAAATTGACTCGATGCACTCAAACCAAGTCTGGACCTTGGTAGATCCACCAGAAGGTATAGTACCTATTGGATGTAAATGGATCTTCAAGAGAAAGATTGGTGCAGATGGGAATGTGGAGACATTCAAGGCTAGATTGGTGGCAAAAGGTTATAGTCAATGCGAAGGCATAGACTATCAGGATACCTTTTCCCCAGTAGCTATGCTAAAATCCATCCGCACATTGCTTGCTGTTGCAGCCTATTTTGATTATGAAATATGGCAAATGGACGTGAAAATGGCATTCTTGAATGGATATCTTGAGGAAGATATCTATATGGAACAGCCGCTAGGTTTCACATCCAGTGATACTGATCACAAGGTTTGCAAGCTGCAAAGGTCCATATATGGACTTAAGCAAGCATCTCGGAGCTGGAACACTCATTTCAATGATGTGATCAAAATCGTTTGGTTTCATCAAAAATGAAGAGGAACCATGTGTTTTCAAAAGGGTCAGTGGGAGCGCTGTTGTCTTCCTCGTATTGTACGTGGATGACATCCTCCTTATTGGGAATGATATTCCCATGTTGACATCAGTCAAGATGTGGTTGTCCAAGAAATTCTCCATGAAAGACCTAGGTGAAGCATCCTTTATTCTAGGAAATTAAGGTCTATAGGAGATAGACCGAATAGGATGCTAGGACTTTCATAGAAGATGTACATAGAGAAAGTACTAAAGAGGTTTAGTATGGAAAACTCTAAGAGGGAGATTAATACCCTTCAGACATGGTATTCATCTTTCCAAGAAGATGTGCCCCAGCACACCTGAGGAAATAGAACGCATGAGCAAGATCCCTTATGCTTCTGCAATAGGGAGCCTCATGTATGCCATGCTATGTACACGACCTGATATAGCCCATGCTGTGAGTGTCACAAGCAGATATCAGTCAAATCCAGGTGAAGAACACTGGACTTCTGTGAAATGTATCCTTAAGTACTTGAGAAGAACTAAGGATATGATGTTGGTCTTTGGTAACGGAGAACTCCAAGTCCAGGGATACACAGACTCGAATTTCATGTCCGATATAGATGATCGAAAGTCGACATCTGGCAGACTGTTTGTGCTGGAAGAGTTTCAAGCAAACGGTGATACCACCCCATCCACGATTACCTTAAAAAGGGTTATGTCGAGGTCAAGAGAGTCGACTCCGCAGATAATGTGGCAGACCCACTTACAAAGCCGTTGGGCCAGCAGAAGATCGAAGCCCACCTTGAGAAGATGGGACTTAGACTTGTAGCCAATTGGCTTTAGGACAAGTGGGAGATTGTTAGATATATGTGCCCTAGAAGCCAGAATTGGCTGACACTTGTAATACACTTCTAGGGGCAAAATTATAATTTTGACTAAAATCAATAAAATGGGTTATTTTCTATCACATATGTGTATTTAGTGTCTGTGATACATCCTTTGAGTTAATGGTAATGATAATTCATATTTTCAAGAGTTGAAAATTTAAGACATGAATAATCATTATTAACTCATAAATTGCTCCCTGACCATAGGATCATCACGAGGATGGTGATTGATCCGGAAGGTTGGTGTACAATCGCTTCTCTTTAGTAGATGAGTCTTGAGTCTACGGTGTGGAGACACCGGAGCGAGAGTACAGGTACTCGTTAGAGAACGAGGGCACTGAGCGTGACCACCTCGAGTAGTCATTAGGGAGTCTACCTTCTCGTCAATGACTGACTCGATGCTGCAGTAGTGTGTCTGGTTCTTTGACCTGAGATGCATCGGCAGTTCACCTTGAGGGTGTTATAGTTTGACTACACCATTACTCGGATCTCCTAGCCATATGGAACCCTGAGGTGTATGTTGGCTATAGCATGTTCATTGTAGGAACTGGATTGCATCAAGATGGAATCTATCTACCTCGGTGGTAGAGGAGTAGCCCTATGATGATCATGAGAATCAAGTCCAGAAATCCATGGCCATGGTAGAGTGAAATAATAGAAAGAGTTTCTATTTAGATTTTCACATTGGACTCGAATCGAATGATTACATCATATGACAGAGACTAGGGTTTGACGAGTTCACCTTAACCCTAATCTGATCGGGGCTCAAGATAGAAGAACTTAATCACACAGGTAGCTGCACCAAGAGGTTCGCATTCAGCTCTGATGGGTTGCCACCATATACTGCTAGGTGTCACTGGTGGATTTTGGGAGCAATTAGAATGATTTAGATGATCGATCATTCTAGCTGTTCGAATCAGAAGAGTTCTGATCCATCGAAAGGAGTTTCGATGATGTCGATGATAGAGATCATGACATATCCCATTACCATACAGAACTGAACCTAACTGGGTCACACAAACAAGGGTTTGAATCTGGTGATCATCAATTGAACTGATCTAGTTCAATTGATCTGAATGAGATTCAATTAGGTTCAAGAAAATCGTGCTAGCACTCGATTGAACCTAACGTTCTTCTTTTACTATCATAAATAAGTTGTCCTGGCTGAGCCAAAGGAGTTTGTGCTCAATCAGAGGCCTTCATATGGTCTGACTGGAGGTTGTCCAAGTCAGAAAAGGTTGTCTTATTTTGTAAGACATTACCTGCCATTTTTGGTCACCTGCCATTTCTTGTTCTTTGACTTTGGTCAAAAGTCTACCTTTGACTGGTCAAACGTTGACCATTGACACTTTGACTTTTGACCACATGTCATGCACCTATTGGAGAGCTGGTGGGGGCCTGTCCCCCTGCCAGAACCTGGCAAGGAGGAGGGCGCACGCCACCCTAGGCGTGTGCCCAAGTTGGAGGCGCCTAGGAGTCCTTGTTGGACAAGGACTCCATCTCCTTTTTGGATTCCAATTAGAGTTCTTCTAAGAACCAACTTTGACTGGTCTTAGGCACCCTCTAAGGAGGAATCCAGGGGACTCTATTCCCACCAATCAGATTTAGATCTGATTTCACAAAGGGTTGTGATTGGTTGGGAAGAAGAGGAGTTGGATCACAGCTAGTCTATAAATAAGACCCTGCGCCCAACTCAGATTGTATGAGATACAGAGATATGATATGATCATAGTTTCTCCACGCCCCAAGGCTGCCTCTCCCCTCCTTCTCCATGCCATAGTCTCTTCTCCCCTTGCTCTCCACGTCCAAAAGGAGTTTTGGACCCTTGGTTGGTGCGATTCAGATCAAAGAAAGGCGATCAAAAACAAGAAGGCTGCGCTGCTGCAAAGGACGACTGCTCATCTTCAAAAGAGTTTTGAAGATCCTCCAGATCAGATCCAGATCTAATTTTTGGAGGTGTGATAGAGAAGAAGAGGATCTCCAGATCCAACCCGAGTGGATACCGGTAGAGGCCAGGCGCTTGCGTGGCTAAGATCCAGAACCTTCCGCTGCAAACAGGATCATCAACAGGGTAATAGGATTACCCAGATCAGGTAAATTAAATTTGATTTAATTTATCTTTTAATTTTATTTTATTAAAATAATAAGAATCAGATCTAAAATATATTAAGATCTGATTGGGATCAAGAGAAAAATTTTTAAAATATATCTCTTGATCTGATCAGATCTGAACGAACCTGGACCGGAAAATCAGGATTTTCCTTTCAACACAATAACCTATACTCAATAAACGTTGTCATCCTTGGTAACAACATATCATTTGGTCGTGAACTTATTTAAGAACTAAATGACAAATCTTCCTTTATCGATTCTAAATAGTCCTAAGGACTTCATCATAATAGACATGAGTTCATTAAAAGATGAAAGATTTATGATGAAAAAATTAGAATAACTTTTATTCAATTAATAATTCATATATAATTACATAAATTAACTCAATCGTCAACAAGCTGATGATTGACTTTGGGATACTATTTTCAATAATCTTCCACTTGGCCTAAAGCCAATCGATGCAGTATCGTATACCCATCTTTGACTTGAAGTCATCAAACTCCACTGCAATGGCTTTGGTGAATGGGTTGGCCAGGTTCTCCTTTTTATCGATCTTTTGAAGATCAACATCATCTTGATCCATGATTTTTCGGATAAGATAGAAGCAGTGCAGAATGTGCTTCCTCCACTGGTGTGCTTTGGATTTCTTTGCCTGAGCAATGGCTCCAGAGCTGTCGAAGAAGAGCAAAACTGGACCATCAAGGGAGGATGCTACTCCAAGCTCGATGATGAACTTCTTCAACCACATCGCTTCTTTGGCAGCATCTGATGTAGCAACATACCCTACCTTGCATACTGAATCAGCTATAGTGTGCTGCTTGAAACTTTTCCAGCATACAGCACCATCATTAAGGATAAACACATAACCTGACACACTCTTGCTATCATCATGATCAGATTAAAAATTGGAGTCTATAAACCTTACAAGTTTTAAGTCTGATTCACCATAAACAAGCCACTAGTCCTTAGTATTTCTCAAATACTTTAGGATGATTTTAACAACCTTCTAGTGATCTCCCCTAGATCAGATTGGTATCTACTCACTACTCCTAGTGAGTATGCCACATGTGGTCTCGTACATGTCATTGTGTACATAATAAACCCACTGTCAAAGCATATGAAATTCTACTCATACGCTCTCTCTCTTGAGGTGTTGTCGGATAATTTCTCTTTGAGAGAGAAATTTCATGGTCTATCGGTATATAGCCCTTCTTGAAATTCTCCATGCTGAACCTCTTCAGCATAGTATCTATGTACATGGACTGGGATAATCTAATCAATCTTTTAGATCTATCTCTATAAATCTTCATCCCTAGGATGTAGGAAGCTTCTCCTAGATCTTTCATGAAGAACTATGACGACAGCCAGATCTTTATTCCTTCTAATGCAGGAACATTATTTTTGATTAAGAGAATGTCATCCACATACAAAATGAGGAATACAATTGCTGGACCATTAGTCCACTTATATATGCAGGACTCTTCTTCGTTCTTAATAAAGTCATACGTCTTGATCGTCCTCTCAAAACGTATGTTCCAACTCCGTGATACCTACTTCAGTCCATAAATGGATCTTTGAAGCTTGCACACCTTAGACTCATCTGTGGTTGTGAAACCTTCAGATTATATCATATACACCTCTTCATCCAGCTCTCCTTTTAGGAAAGCTATTTTCACATCCATTTATCAGATTTCGTAGTCCAGATGCGCAGCTATCGCAAGCATGATCCGAATGGACTTGAGCATTATCATAGAAAAAAATATCTCATCATAGTCAATACCATAACGTTGATAATATCCTTTGGCAAGCATATGAGCTTTATAGATCTCTACCTTTCCATCTATGTAACTTTTTCTTTCGAAGACCCACTTACACTCTATGGATTTTATCCCTTTGGGCGGATCAACCAATGTCCATACATCATTGACCTTCATAGACTCTATTTCAGATCTCATGGTCTTAAGCCATTATTCAGAGTCGGGTCTTTGCATTGCATCCATGTAGGTGATCGGATCCTCATCATTCTCATCGAGTTCGATAGGATCATCATTCCGGACCAAGAAACTGTAGTATCTATTTGACTGACGTGGTACTCTACCAGATCACCTTAAGAATGAAGGTACAGTAGGTTCAAGGTTTGATCGAATCAAATTGAATTTAGGTTCAGCTACTTGTGTCGGTTCTTTCACCTATCAAACTTTCTCAAGTTCGACCTTAGAGGTATTAGTTCCTTCACCAAGGAACTTCTTTTCTAAAAAGACTGCCTTAAGGCTAACAAATACCTTTTGTTCATCAGCCAGGTAGAAGTAATATCCTTTGGTCTCTTTTGGATATCCTATAAAACTACACTTGTCAGACCTAGGTCCTAGTTTGTTTGTTACTAAATGTTTGACATAAGCTGGATACCCGTAAACTCTAAGGTGCAAGAGTACTGGCTTACGCCCTATCCACATCTCATATGGCATTTTAGAAATAGACTTACTCGGAACCCTATTTAGAATATAACAAGCTGACTCAAGTGCATATCTCCAAAGAAAGATCGACAGATCGGCATATTTCATCATAGATCGAACCATGTCCAATAGGGTCCGATTCCTTCTTTCAGACATACCATTATGCTGTGGTGTTTCAGGAAGAGTCCGTTGGAAAAGAATCCCATTCTCCCTAAGATATGTCTAAAATTCGCTGAAAAGATACTCACTCCCTCGATTAGATCGAAGAGTTTTAATACTCTTTCTAGTTTGCTTTTCTACTTTATTATAGAATAGTTTGAACATTTCAAATGACTCTGACTTATGCTTCATTAAATAGACTTACTCATACCTTGATAGATCGTCTGTGAAGATTATGAAGTAGAAATATCCATCTCTAGCGCTTGTACTCATGGGTCCACATACATTAGTATGTACTAGACCCAGGAGTTCACTGGCATGTTCATCCTTTCTAATAAAAGGTGACTTAGTCATCTTCCCAAGAAGATAGGACTCACAGGTCGGTAGTGATTCACAATCACTGATCTCAAGAATTTCTTCTTGAGCTAACTTGTTTATTCTTTTTTTGTTGATGTGACCTAGCCTATAATGCTAAAGGTAGACATCTGACACATTATCTATTCTAGACCGTTTACCAAAGGTTTGGATTACTTTAATAGACTGTGATAATAGATAAATTTCGTTATTTATTTGTCCAACACAAACTATAACACCATTCAAAATGATATCACAAAAAATTACATTTATTGAAAACTGATTACTATTCTTGGCCAAAAGGCCTACAGAAATTACATTCAATAAAAAACTTAGACAAAAGTGATAATCATTAAGAATAACTTTATGAGAATTAATTACAAGGTTCATGACTCCTAAAGCTAGAATTGGAACTTATCTTCCATCTCCAACATTCAGAAATCTTTCATTTTCACCAAATCTCCTACTGACTTAAAAATCCTATATCGAATTACAAATATGATAAGGGCTTCTGATATCTAATACCTAGATAGTAGTATCACAAATTGAGAAGTTGCAAGATGTTATCATATAATTACCTTACACAGCAACCACTTGCTTCCTCCTCGGCCTATTCTGGTCTAGGGTGGCAATGTACTAAGGACAGTTTGTCTTCTAATGCCCTTGCTTCTTGCAAAAGAAGCACTCCGCTTGGCTCTGATCGGGCTTGCATTTCTTGGTCTGGCTTTGTACAGATATCTCAGCATGTGGCTGTACCTTCTTGCTGTTCTTCTTCTTATTCTTCTTCCCTTTCTTAAAGGGTCGACCAAAAAAAGATCCTCCCACAACATTCACCGTCCCCTTTTGGAGCTGATGATCCTTCTCAAAGTTCTACAGTAACCCCAATAATCCATGGTAGTTCACTGCAGGCTTTGTCATTCTGAAATGAGTAAGGAAAGGGAGGAAAGACTTGGGCAATGAATTTAAGATCGCATCCTTCTCGAGCTGCTCATGCAGAAAAAAACCCAGCTTACTCAGGCATTCAATCAACTCGATCATGTACAATACATAATCAGTGACTGACGCTCCATCCCTCAAATGAGCATTGAAAATGGTACAACTAATCTTATGCCTTTCAACATCGTCAGGCATGCCAAAAGAGTCATTCAATATTTGAAGCATCTCCTCGAACTGGGCATTTTCTAACCTATGGCTAAACTCATTATTCATCACCACTAGCATAACGCATCGAACGGTGGTGTGGTCATTGAGCCACTTCTGGTAAGTGTCTCTCACCATCCTAATAGCATTCGGGGCTGGCTCCTTAGGTGTCAAATCAGTCAACACGTATAAGATTTGTTCATGCTTCAAGACAATCTTCAACTTTCAATACCAACTATTAAAGTTGGGTCCCATGAGTTTGTCATTGTCCAACAATGACTGAAGCGATAGGGTAGTAGCCATTTCTGCACAAAAGAAAAACCATAGACCTAATTAGTATATAAATTATTTACTCTAAAGACTTGGACTTTAGTCTAAAGGTTCTTCCACTATTTTGTTCGAATCGATAGCCTTTACCTCCAATTCGAGGAATTATCCCTAATTCCTTAGTGGGTACTAGAATCCATGTAGGCTACACATGAGTCCAACTTTGGTTGGTCAACTTGTGTGCATCTACAGGTAGGTTTATAACCAATTGCTTTACCAAATAACTTTTAGTAATTTTAATTTTACTCCGAAGGTCTAATCAATAGGCTTTGGCCTCCACTAAAAAGATCTGGTTAGGTTCAACTATTGACATGATCACATTTGGTGCATCAGACCAATGAATGATCAGGCCTGACTTTGGCCGGCCAACCTGACCACCATTAGAAAGACATGACCAAATTATTATATTATGAATGATAATTTTATTAGTCAATAAGCCCTAGATCTTTGGACCTCCAATGATTATTAAACTAATAGATCCATTATCACTCAACTTAATGGCAGGCTATAAATTAGTTATCACCATAACTTTATCATTTTTAAGGATCTAATAATTTTAGAAGATTTTATTAATAGATTTTAAGAAGAATTAATCAGCCAATTTGGATCTTCCCACTAACTTCACCAAGTTAGATCAATAAGGACCTAATTAAAGCCGGCATTAGGAGCACCTAAATTAGTCAAACTGATTTACCTAATTTGACATGGGTGAGCCCAAATCACCAAGTGATCTAATCAAAATCGAATTCACCAAGATAGCAGGTAAGTGAGATCAGTGGAAGGGATATACCATTAATTCATCAAAGATTGAATCAGTGTGAGTAGCTTCCAATTAAAAATCACTGGTCAAAGCTGCCAGACTTACCTTAGACACCATCTAGTTTATTAGTTTCAATTTGACCAACTTAGCAATTTTAGGTTCGATCGCATAGCCACGAATCAAGTCCATTTGGTTCTTGTTAAAGGCATGTGCTTGACAAACTATAACTATTGTAATTTGGTCTAAAGAGTTCTTGACCTACTCTAAATCAACATTTGGTTAGATTTAATCAATTACTCTAGTTTAGTCCATTCTTTAACTAACCTTAGGTCTAACCCAATTAATGGATCTAATTCGACTAACCCTATAGCCCACATTTTATGATTAATGACTTAGGATCTTTAATTCATAATTCTAGAACCTAATTCATCATACTTAACTCTCAATTAAGTTTTAGGTTGAGGGTTGGGATTTGGTATTTCGAAAATATTTTTTAAATTTTGAAAGGTTCTCTACATCCTAGCACTTTTTCAATAAATAGGTCGACTCATTTCAAAAATGGGTTGGCTTATTTCATAAACAAGCATTATATGTAGGTTAGTTTACATAAAACCAGCAAAAATAGCTTTCAGCCAACTTCACAATCGAGCTGGTTCAAATCCTATCCAAGCTGACCTGAGCAGAAGTTGAGCTGACTGGGTTTCTAAGACAACCAGCTCGGGCAAAATCTAGAAGCCTAACTTTCCTATCGGGCAGGCTCGAATCCCATCCGAGTTGGCCTGAATTGAAGTCAAGCCAGCTCAATTCCTGAAATAGCCAGCTCGAGCAGCAATTCTAAAAGCGTATCATGGTTGGCACGCTGGTCGAGCTAGCTCAATTCTTGAGTGAGCTGGCTCAACCAGTGAACAGAACCTTCATAAGATCTGTTCACGTTTAATCTATAGCTATGTATTTTACATAAAAAATCATGAAATATTTAGATCTAATCTAAACACTAATTCATGATGAAAGTTTAGATAAAATCAATCTAAAATTTTTTTTCATCATTTATCTTCAGGAATCAGTTCACGGTGGCATCCCTAGCACCATAAGGGATCCCCAGTGAATGAGAGGAGATGGCCTTTAAACCAAGCTTATCCCTTATGATCGGATGGCTTGGTGGCTTATTCAAGCTCGATTACTAGGCTACTCAAATAATGTACATATCTAATATGCATAAATTTTTTTAAATTAGATTATTATTTAGATCTAATCTAAAAATAATCTAAAATATATATATATAATACATCAAAGAACCTACTACTCTGATACCAATTGAAGGGAATGCATAGGATTTCTAGCTCTACTTTCAAATTTTTTTTTCAAAAATCATATGTAGCAAAAATATTTATCAATCAAATTAATAACAAGAGCTAGAGATCTAATATGAAAATTCTATACAATCAGGATCTAATGTATCATATATGCATGCATATCTGGAAAAGAAAACAGCAAGCGTAGTAAAACTATTTTTATTGTCCTACGTGTTCAGAATGTGTTATCTTTTCGTGGGTAGATGGTTTTCATAATTTGATCTCCTCAGTGTAGATCTAATCGCCGTGATGCAGTCACACATGTATCTGACCTCCATGGATAATCCACACGAGGCTCTAATCTCGATCAACTCCTACCGAGTGCTAGCTCTGCAGAAATCTTTATTGGCTGATGTAGATTACTACTTCTTTGATCTTCTTCATGGGGTCTTTGGACGTTCCAAATCTTAATGAATGCAGAAGATGATGAAAAGGAGGTCTTCTACTAGGATCTATGAAATCACGACCCTCGTAACTCATAGATCTAAAACCTAAACCCTAGATGGATTCTAGGGTATGCTCTCACCCAAAACCTTACACCTAGTTTTTCCTTTTCTAGTTTTTCTTATGCATGCAGAGAAGAAACTTTTTCTTCTCTCATTGCTCTCTTTTCTCTTATGTGAGTTCAATTTTTCTTTTATTCCATGCCCCATAAAATCATTTATTTTATAGGTTTGCACAAACAAAGGGAGGTGTGACGGAGAAGTCTAGATCAAGTGGTTACCCATTCAATTCAAATCCCATTCGAATTGAATTTGTAATTAGATAAAACCAATCCATATGGTGCATGAGAAGGGAGAACGCATGCCCTCCCTTGAGTGGAAAAACTTCATGGGAAACAACCTTTCTTGTGGAGAAAATATGATGCAAAACTGGGTGATGTGGTGAATGGGAAGACTAGTCAAACTAGTCTCTTATTTATCCTCTAATTGAACCAATCCAATCCAAATTATTTAGGTCTAATTAGACCAGATTAAATCCAACTTATTTAGGCATAATTAGGTTCAGTTAAATCCTAATCAAATCAAGAATTAATCAAGCCAGATCTTTGATCAAATCTAATATTAAACCTCCTTGACGATTAGATCATCTTATAACCTAATCGGGTCAGATCCAAATGAATCTAATTCAGTTGATCTTGATTCAGAAATGATCACTCAATCAAATTGAGTTAATTAGTGATCAAATCATTAATCAATCTTCTCTTGATCAACCATTAGATCGAGTAGGAACCTCTAGTGTGTGTAACCCCATAGGTTCGAACCTAAGTCGGTAGCACAGGAATCAATTTTTTGTACTAATCGAAGTGATCATCTAGCAATGATATCCAACGTTCGGATAGGTCGAATAATGTAATCATAATATTCAGAACCTACATGAATATGGTTACCACATAATTCATCCCTTTGACCTCTATGCATAGGATGACTCAAATTTTAACTGTCAACCCTGGAAGATACATCCAAATCGTATCTCAAAGCAATTAGTCCTATGACCCCTCACAAAAACTACCCTGGCCAAGGCTTTATTGAATAAAATACTATTGAACACAGCTCCTAAGTTCAGGAGTGGTCAATTCCATCTTGACTCACGCATCGACTCAAGTATTTGACTGTACCTAGAAATCTTTCATCATTGAATTAGAATTTAGGTAGTCCGACATCAAAGCATAGTGAGTTGCTTGAAAGTCACTATGGTGATCTCAGATCAGAGGAACACATATGCCCATATTCCATCAGAGCAATTCTTGATAGTAAAAAAGCTCTTAGTCGATCATGTTCATGTAGATGTATCCTTACATCTCACCTGCATGCCATATCGGTATCTCCTCACTCCTTGGTTAAGAGGACAACCAACCTATATAGTATACAACAATCTATACTCGATAAACATTGTCATCCTTAGTAACAATGTATCATTTGATCGTGAACTTATTTAAGGACTAAATGATAAATTCTTCTTTATCGATTCTAAATAGTCCTAAGGACTTCATCATAATAGATAGGAGTTCATTAGAAGATGAAAGATTTATGATGAAAAAATTAGAATAACTTTTATTCAATTAATAATTTATATATAATTACATAAATTAACTCAATCATCAATAGGCTAACGATTGGCTTTGGAATACTATTCCCAATGCCGGGATGTGGGGGACCCTAGATCGGTAGATCTGTGAGGGAGAACTTCTTGGGATTCTATGAGAGCATTGTATGGGTGAGTGCTTCTGGATTGAAAGAGAGGGTTGATGAGTTGAGATTGTATCTCCTCTGTTGTTCTTTCTCGGTAGTGAAGCATTGCATGTCTCATGGATGGTGGCACTTGGACCAAACCATGTATATGTTTGTGTTTCTTTATCTTCTTCTATCTTTCCATAGCAATAGGTGGTGCCATATCTCCTATAGGTGATCTTGGGTGGATGATTCATGTTTGGCAGTTATTGGATCTATCCTAACAGAGCCTGCTTGACTATTGAGAGAAAGTTCAATTGAAGGAAGCCCTTTTGGTGATTGGAAGGAGTTCGACTGGAAGGAGCCTGCTTAGTGATTGAGAGGAAGTTCAACCGATAGGAGACCTTTGGGTGATTGGAGGGAGTTCAGCTGGAAGGAGCTTGCTTGGTGACTGAGAGAAAGTTTGACTAGAGGGAGCCCTTTGGGTGACTAGAAGGAGCCTGCTTGGCGACTGAGAAGAAGTTTGACCAAAAGGAGCCTTTTCGACATTTGGAGGGAGTTCAGCTAGAAGGAGCCTGCTTGGCAATTGAGAGGAAGTTCAACCAAAAGAAGCCCTTTGGGTAACTAGAAGGAGTTCAGCTGGAAGGAGACTGCTTGGTGACTGAGAGAAAGTTCGATCGAAAGGAGCCTTTTGGGTGACTGGAAAAAGTTCAGTTGGAAGCTTTAAGGTGGTTTGCGAAGTTCTGCCATCCTCAGTAAGGCATAGAAGTTTGTTTAGAAGAAAGCTCTATCAGTTTGTGGTTCTTACTGTGAGATCCAATCTGCAACAATGAGATTTGCTTAAAGAAGATCTGATTTGGAAGGAGTTCAGCCAGTTTTGAGTTTGGTTTGGTCGGGCTACTTAGGGATTGAACGGTTAGTCAATTGCTTAGGTGATTGTTTTCACTGTTCAAGATCATCCATGAGGAGTTTGAATGGAACCAGCTGCTTATGTTGGAGGAATTCGGTTGCTTCCATAATTTGTCACCAAGCTCATTCGGGGAAGGCCTGCAATGCTTTGCAGGCCCTATAGTTTACTCATGTAGTCTAGAAGATTAGTTGGCAGATTGAAGATTTGCCATCATGGGATTATCTTGGTATTAGGCTAAACTTTAGCAAGAGTGGGTTTAACCCCAATAATAGTCCCTTACTCCCTATTAGAATCTAGCACCTCGAGATTCGGTCCATAATAAGCCAAGAATGAGATTCAGGAGCCATGGAAAAAGATCAGCCAATATACCATCAAGTTGGCTCGGGTACGTAACCGAGCCAACTTGATCTGAGATCAATCTGGCTATTTTAGACGGATAGAAAGCTATGCTCGGATGAGATGTAGTCAAGTCGGTCTGATTGTGGATCGAGCTGGCTTGATGGACGCAAATAGCATGGATGAACAGCATGCACGGGCATGCGTGCGAAAGTCTTTTGATAAGTTCTTTAGCCTGTAACTCATGGACCAGGTCTATTCATGGGGTCTATGGAGTTGTTGTGCTATCTAGTAGCTAGAAGAGCATGCGGGAGCTGATCTAATAGCTATTGGATTGATTAAGGGTTATAAGAAGGCCTAATGACCTAAGAAGTCAAGAGAGTCTCATGAAAACCTCTTAAGTGGCATTGAGATAAGGTAGGAAGTGCTGGAGTGCTGTAGTAGCACCTCCTTAGGGCACAGGGGCTGAGAGAGGCTCGGCGGTGTAGCAGTCGAGGAGAGTATCTCAGCATAAAGTGTAAGGGGTTTCTCAAGGAGATCATGCACTAGGTCTCAGGGAGAGCCAGGGGTCTCGGTACATGCCAAGATCATCATGGAAGCCAGGAGTGTCTTGGAATGGTGGGGTTGCCTAGGGACAGAGGCTATGGCTTAATGTAGAGGTTGAAAGTCTCACAGGGTGTCCAGGGATGTCGAGGATCCTAGACCGATAGATCTATGAGGGGGGTCTTCTTGGGATTACTTTGAGAGCATTGTATGGGTGAGTGCTTCTGGATTGAGAGAGATGGTTGGTGAGTTGAGATTGTATCTTCTCTGTTGTTCTTTCTCGATAGTAAAGCATTGCATGTCCCATGGATGTAGGCACTTGGGCCGAACCACGATATGGTTGTGTTTGTTTGTCTTCTTCTATCTTTCCATAGCAATAGGTGGTTCCATATCTCTTATAGGTGATCTTGGGTGAGTGATCCATGTTCCTCAGTTGTCGGATCTACCCTAATAGTGGTATTAGAGTTAGGAGGAGTCAGGTTGTTCCAAGGATTGCTACGATGGTGATCAAGTTAGAAGAAGGGCACAATCAAGATAGATGCTCTCATGTATAGGAAGAAACCAAATGGAGCTCAGTGTGGGGTGGAGCTCTAGGTGGAGATGGATCGGGCATGAGACTCAGTTTGAGATCGAGCGGCTTGGCTTGACTCCCATGTTTGCTGATCCATGAGCAGTAGGCAGTAGCCCCAGGATATGGGGGTGATATCATATAGGAAGCTCTTAGATTTGAGGTGGATCCAAATATTGAGTCGAGGTGGAGAATGTTGGAATCTGACACCTCAAGATTCGGTCCATGATTTGCTAAGAACTAGATTTAGGAGCAATAGAAAAAGATTAGCCAATATACAATCGAGCTGGCTCGGGTATGCAGCCGAGCCAGCTTGATCTGAGATCGAGCCGACTCGGCCCGTGTCCAAGTCAGCTGTCTCTGATGGATAGAAAGCTATGCTTGGATGAGACGCAGTTGAGCTGGCCTGACTATGGACCAAGCTGGCTCAACGAACGTGAATAGCATGAATGAACAGCACGCACGGGCATGCATGCAGAAGCTTTTTCATGGGTTCTTTAGCCCGTAACTCATGGACTAGGTCTATTCATGGGGTCTATGGAGCTGTTGTGCTATCTAGCAGTTAGGAGAGCAGGCAGGAGCTGATCGGATGGCTATTAGATTGATTAGGGCTTATAAGAAGGCCTGATGACCTAAGGAGTCAAGAGAGTCTCATGAAAACCTCTTAGATAGCATAGAGATAGGGCAGGGAGCGCTGGAGTGCTGCAGTAGTGCCTCCTTAGAGGCACGGAGGCTAAGAGAAGCTCCGTGGTGCAGCAGTCGAGGAGAGTATCTCAGCATAGAGTGCAAGGGGCTTCTCAGGGAGATTGTGCACCAGGTCTCAAGGAGATCTAGCGGTCTTAGTACGTGCCAAGATCATCAAGAAAGCTGGAAGTGTCCTAAAATGATGGGGTTGCCTAGGGACGGAGGCTAGGGCTTGATGTAGAGGCTGAGAGTCTCACAGGGTGTCCAGGGATGTTGAGGACCCTAGATCAGTAGATCTGTGGGGGGTCTTCTTGGGATTACTTTAACAGCATTGTATGTGTGAGTGCTTCTGGATTGAGAGAGATGGTTGGTTAGTTGAGATTGTATTATCTCCTCTGTTCTTCTTTCTCGGTAGTGAAGCATAGCATGTCCCGTAGATATAGGCACTTGGACCAAACCACGTATATGGTTGTGTTTGTTTGTCTTCTTCTATCTTTCCATAGCAATAGGTGGTGCCATATCTCCTATAGGTAATCTTGGGTGAGTGATCCGTGTTCTGTAGTTGCCGGATCTACCCTAACACTCCCAAGTTTGAAGTTCGAAGGAAGTACAAAGAAGGAGGCTACCGAAGTATTTTTCTGATTTTTTGTACTCATTGGATGAAATATTTTGGCATTTACTGCACTGACATCAAAGCTTCTTCAATATGAGGTGACTCGAAAAGATAATTTTTTAAAACTTTCGTCGAAGCTCTACCCAAGGTATGGCATAATTAAGGATCTGTCCGTTGTCAGTCCTCTGCTATGACATGTGGGGCATGTGTCAATCGAAGATCGACTGGCAAAGACCTATAATCATAACTGCCTCGGGTTCCTCTAAGATATTTAAGCTCACCTTCTTCCTCTAGGACTTCATTTCAACTGATATTTTCTCCTTCTTCATCTGGTTTTCTTCTTCTTCCCACTCGAGAGTGCTTCAATTTCTTCCTCTATTTCCTCCGCTCATATGTTTTCCTGCTCGATTTTCACTACGCCAGTCATCTCGTTGGCCTTCTCGATTAATCTAGGTTAGTTTCGAAATCTTTCCTTTGATTAATTCCATGTCTTTAGCATCTTGTTCTTTTGGTTTCTTTAAAGAGGTTTTACACCTTATTTTTATTGATTTTTGGAGTTTTTTTCTAATTTAGTTTGATCCATATATCTGTCGAAGAATCCTGGTCAACATGTTCTAGGAGTTCGTCCCATCTGGCCCTGATGAATCCATCCCTTAAGGACACCAAACCTATAGAAGCATCCCAACCTCCTTTTATTCCTGACACCATCCCTTGCCAACTTCAGCACGAAGATTTTTCTTTAATTAGAATCCAATTCAGGATCCCTTCTGAGTCTGAGCTTGAGCTTCCCGATCCTAGTGACCGAGCTTGTTCCCCTCCTTCGGGTCATATTTGCTTGTATACCGAGGACCTTCATACCAGACTTAGGCTACCAACTCCTCCTTTCATGGTAGCCCTTTTTAGATTTTTGTATATTTTCTTTACTTCTATGGTTTTGAACTCATTTAGGTTCATCATAGGATTCCTTTCTTTGTGCATTATGGCCGATGTTCGACCCACTATCTTTTTATTCCGCAACTTCTTTACCTTCAAGTACCATCCTACTACCAAGGATTGATGGTACGTCTCTCTCTAGTTCGGTAAGAAGGGATTGCTTAAGGACTCTCGTTCTTCTATTGACAACTGGAAGAATAAATTTTTCTGTCTCATGCCCCTCTCTAGAATTAGGACTTTTATCTTGGGGGGACATGAGAGATTCGGTTTGCCGAGCTCCTGGGCTAGAGAAAGAAGATCGAAACTCGACCAACAAATTGAAGAACTATCGAGCTCCTCTAATTTCTTGTCTCTTGGATGACCAAACTTTATTTAACCTCGGTCTAAGTTCCCTTGATCTGATAGGTAGTGCTTCATAACTTTGTCAATTATGCACTATTCTTTCTTCTAACTTTAATTATTTCTATCGTAGAGATGACTCTGGAGGAATGAAATTGCTTGGCTAAGGAGATCAAGTCCCTTAAGAGGAAGGATGGCTCTGCAGGAAAACCATCGAAGAAAGCTCGTGTTGAGGGGACAAGCTCGGCCGTGCCAATCCATGCAGCACCGGTCCTAGAAACTATTGTGGCCATGCTGAGCCCGACTCTGCCTGATGATGATGCTGCCCCTGCACCTCTTGAGCAGGGAAAAATTATGGAGAAGAGGAAGAAGGAGAAGAATGCCATTGCCAAGAAAGTTAGGAGGAAGGTTGAACGCTTTAGCGGTGAGAGCTCTGACCGAGAGCTAGATTCTTCTACCTTGAGGTAACCGATCTTTCCGAACTTGCTTGAATGTCGAATATGCTCTAAAGCTCTAACTTGGTTTCTATTCTACAGTTGGGGCATTATTTGTTTGCCCACTCGAAGGCAACAAATCTCTTTTAGGCCGAGGCTTCCAGAGCCCTTTAGGAGGCTTGGGTGGAGATCAAGAATGTTTGCACCGAGGTTGACTGCTTAAAGGTGGCCTTAGAAGTTCAAACCATAGAGGTCTACAGAAGAAAGAAGTAGCGGCAGACTTGAAGGTTGGTTTGACTCTTGTAGAGGAGAAGAAGAAGAAGATTGAAGAGGAGGCCAGCACCGAGAGGGAGCGGGCTGTTGGGGCCTTCAAGTCTTTCAAAGACATAGAGGACATCAAGATTGCCTTCGCCAGGGAGGCCTTTTTGGAGGGGTTCGAGATTTGCATACAGAGGGTCATGAAGAACTTCTTGGATGTGGATCTCAATCTTTCGACAGATGAGCCCAGCGATGAAGCAGGCCCTTCCAATGCTGGTGCAAATGCTGGTGATGCCTCTCCCATTGCTGATCCTGCCCTCGAGACCTCTGAACCTACTACCGCAGCTCTCAGACCTGCTCAGGAGCTAGAGGTAGTAGAGAATGCTCCGACCTCATCTGCTGCTATGCCACCTGAGGGCGAAACTTTTGATAATTCTAATTTTTCTTTTTTTCTTCTAATGTACTAAAAATATTTTAAGAAATGAAAGTAAATTCTCTTTTTTTTATACTTATGTTATGGTGTGTGTCATTCAGAATCCTTCTAGTGGTCGAAATCATGACCCACCGCCTCCAGCCTAGGCTAAGCCACTACCTCAAGGTATTCCTCTGAAGTCCATGGTTAGAAACTTAAAGAAAGAAGTTCATCAGTTAAAGAAGAAATTGAAGAAGATAGAGGATGAGCTTTAGAAATTGAGAAATAGTAACTCGGAGGCCATGGTTGAAGTTACAAACCTTCAAAATCTGCACAAGAAGGATTCTGTGAACTATTATAGAAAAAGAGCAACTTTGAGATAGAGCTTGGGGAAATTATGAAGCACGCCAGGGAGAAGACCTGGTCTTTGACTGCCAAGATTGGTTCTTTTGAGGCTAGTGTCTGCAAGGCAAAGGAAAGGATCGAGCAACTGGATGGCAGCATGGCCTGGTCTCAGAGTCGAGCGAAGTTCAACTGGGATTGGTCGAAGAGATTCTCTGATCTCCAAAAGCAGCTTTTTAACATCGAGGAGTCATATGAGTCTTATAGGATTCACTGGTGTGAGCAGATTGAGGATTATAAGAATAAGCTCTGGATGGTGAGCTCCAAGGTAATGCGGCTTCAGAAGCAACTAGCAGATAGGGCTCAGGCTGCTCCAAGTTCAGATTCATACTAGGTCACTACTCTGAAGAATACTCTTAGGAATTTGATGGTGCAATTTGAGAGCACAGAGAAAGAGCTCCATGATCTTAAGATCTAGATGGCCTATTAGTAGGGTTTAGTCAAAGACGTTGAAGCCGAGTCGGCGGATTTGAGAAAGAAGCTACGCAAATCAGAGGCCGACCTATGGAGGGCCCAGAAACTATTTTGCGAGAGTTTGCTAAAGAGGAAGGAGCTTAAAGGAGTTGTTAGTTTGAAGCAATCTCTTGTAATGGTCAGGGTCAGTAGCCCAAAATATGAAGAATCTGGTCCATCTTAGGACTTCGTCTTTTTCTTTGTTTTGTATATGGTCTTGCAGATCTTTGTTTTATAATGGACTTCAAATTTAATGAAATGATGCTTTCTTCAGTCACCTTTTTGCTTTGAGTGGATTTTGATGCTTGTTGACTTCTTCATTTTCTTCATTTCATCTTTTAGCAGAATGACTATCGATAGAATATCTTCCTCCTGTCTTAGCTAACCGGAGGTCTTCTTCCATATTAGGATGAGGTTCTTCTTCTGTTCCTAACTTGGTTAGTATTATCCTTGTCAGGATGAGGTCCTCCTCTTATTTTTGATAAGATCGCTAGAGCACAAAAGGGCCATTGTAAGGGCCTCTCCACTTCTCATATCTTAAATAACCAAAGGTCTTCTTCCACGTTAGGATAAGGTTCTCCTCTTGTTCCTAATGTGGTTAGTATTTATCCTTTTTAGGATGAGATCCTCCTCCTGTTCTTGATAAGATTGCTGGGACACAAAAGGGCCATTATAAGGGCCTCTCCCCTCCTCTTGTCTTAAATAATCGGAGGTCTTCTTCCACATTAGGATGAGATTCTCCTCCTATTTCTAACGTGGTTAGCATTTATCCTTGTCAGGACGAAATCCTCCTCCTATACCTGATAAGGTCGCTGGGCACAAAAGGGTCATTGTAAGGGCCTCTCCCCTCCTTTTGTATTAAATAACCGAAGGTCTTCTTTTACGTTAGGATGAGGTTCTCCTCCTGTTCCTAACATGGTTAGTGTTTATCTTTATCAGGATGAGGTCCTCCTCCTATTCCTAACAAGATCGCTAGGGCATAAAAGGACCATTGTAATGGCCTCTCCCCTTCTCCTATCTTAAATAACTGGAGGTCTTTTTTCACATTAGGACGAGGTTCTCCTCCTGTTTCTAATGTGGTTAGCGTTTATACTTGTTAGAATGAGGTCCTCCTCCTATTCCTGCCAAGGTCACTGGAGGACAAAAAGGCAATTGTAAGGGCCTCTCCCCTCCTTCTATCTGAAATAACCAGAGGTCTTCTTCCACGTTAGGACGAGGTTCTCCTCCTATTCCTAACGTGGTTGGCTTCGTCTAGTGATGAAATTCGAAAAGTTATTTCCTGTCATCATAGCTTTGTACCAAAGATAAAAATGTTAAAGTAAAGAAATCTTATTGAAGTGAAATAATTGATAGTACATTCGTAGATTCTCCAAGTTCCATGAATGTGGGAGATCAACTCCTCCAAGCTCTTTCAAGTTATAAGTTTCAGGCTGGATGACTCCTTGATTTTATAAGAGCCTTCCCAATTCAGGATGAGCTTTTCTTGATTCTTAGGTTGTGAGACCACTGCTCATTGAAGTACTAAGTCCGCCATCTTGAATTCTTTGCTTTTGACCCTAGAATTGTAATAGCAGACTACTTTTTGCTTGTAGGTTGCCATCTGAACTTGTGCTTCTTTTTATTTTCTTCTAACAAGTCGAGGTTGGCTTTAAGGTTCTGTGAGTTTCTTTGTTCACCAAATGCCATGACTCATGCTGATGGAAGCTTAAGCTTTATCAGGATGACTGCTTCTATTCCAAAAGCCAAGGCAAATGGGGTCTCTTCAATTGGCAACCTTTGGATAGTTCGGTATGCCCAGAGTACATGATAGAGTTCATCTACATAAGTTCCCTTCACCCTTTCAAGTCTTGCTTTATACCTTACAATAGGATCCTATTTATTACCCCGACCTCACCGTTTGCCTGTGGATGAGCTATTGATGTAAAATTATGTGAAATATTTAGATCTTCATAAAACTCAGCAAATTTTGCTTCAGTAAACTGCCACCTATTATCTATTATAAGAGTTCGAGTTAGGCCGAATCTACAAATAATTGACTTTCAGACGAAATCCTGTACTTCAGCTTCAGTGATTTTTGCTAGAGGTTTGGCTTTGACCCATTTAGTGAAATAATCTATTGCCATCAAGAGAAACTTTCGCTATCTGGATGCCATAGGAAAGAGCCTGAGTATGTCCATTCCCCATTATGCAAATGGCCATGAAGTGCTTAGGGGTCTAAGCTCAAAGGCTGATTGTCTTTGAATATTTGCATTTCTTCGACAACAGTCACATTTTCTGACATACTCTATAAAATCTTGATACATAGTTGGCCAATAGTAGCCCTACCAGAGTAGTTTGTGAAACAAAGATCTAGCCCCCAAATAGCTTTCGTAGATTTCTTCATGCACCTCCCATAATGCAAAATCAGCCTTAGAAGGTCGGAGATATTTTAAGAGGGTAAAGAGTACGACCTTTTATATAACTTGTTTTCATATAGAATATATCAGGAGGCTTGATTTCTCAGTTTTCGAGCTTCTTTTAGATCTCAAGGAAGAACACCATCCTTGAGATAAGTAATTAGTGGGTCGATCCAACTGGATTTATGGTCAACTTGCATTACAATCTGTGGCTCCTCCAAACTTGGGCATTTTAGAATTTCAAAGAAAACTTCTTTAGATAGCTCGTTTGGGGCTAGTATGGCTAACTTTGAGAGAAGGTCGATTTCGACATTTTCTGCTCTCAGGATTTGCTTAATATCAAAATTGCTAAAGGTAGGAGTCAGACTTTCACTTTTGCAAGATATTTCATCATGCTTTCTTCCTAAGCTTCATAATTGCTACTAATATGTCCTACTACCAACTGGAAGTCACTGTAAGCTTGGAGTCGATTTGCTTTCTATTCTTTGGCTATCTTTAATCCTGTGATCAGTGCTTCATATTTAGCCCCACTATTTATTGTAGGAAAGTTGAAATGCAATGCGTATTCGATAATGACTCCCTCCAGGTTGACTAAAATTAGGTCTGTGTTGGCACCAGAAGCATTGGATGAGCCATCCACATACAGGGTCCAGAAGTCTTCAGGGAGGTTTGCCCTTTCATCAGAGGAGCTCGGCTACAGCCATGGAATGCTAATTTCATTTTGCTCAAGTTTGGCTTCATCCAGAATAGTTCATTCTACTATAAAATCTATCAATATTTGAGCTTTAATTATTGGCCAAGGTTGAAAGTTGATGTCAAACTTTGTAAGCTCAATTGCCCATTTTGCTATTCTTTTAGAGTTATCTACTCGATGAAGAACTATCGTGATGGGTTGGTCGGTAAGAAGAGTTATACTATGTCCTTGAAAGTAAGGTTGGAGCCTCCGGACTACAATCAGCAGAGCATAAGTTAATTTTTCTAACTTAGTATACCTGATCTAAGCATCCCTCAGGACTCGATTTATATAGTAGATCGATCGCTGCACCTTCACCTCTTCTCTAACTAAGACTGTTGCAAGGGCTACTGGGGAGACTGCTAGGTACAGAAACAATCCCTCTCTGGGTTCGGGCTTGGCCAATAAGGGTGGTGCTCTCCGGGTTCGGGCTTGGCCAATAAGGGTGGTGAGCGAAGGTAGCTCTTCAGTTCTTCAAATGCTCGCTGATATTCAAGAGTCCAACAGAAGTTCTTTAGCTACCTGAGAACTTGAAAGAAGGGCATACATCACTCGACCAACTTTGAAATAAAGTAATTCAGAGCTACTACCTTTCTTGTTAGGCGCTAAACTTCTTTTACAAACTTTAGGATAGTCATCTCTTGGATGGCTCGAATCTTCTCTAAGTATGCTTCTATTCTACATCTTGACACCATGAACCTCAGGAACTTCTCCGAAGTCACTCCGAAGGCACACTTGGTGGAGTTCAACTTCATCTTGTACTTCCAAAGGACACTAAAGGTCTCTTCAAGGTCGACAATGTAATTCATTAAAGATTGACTTTTGACAAGCATGTCATCCACATAGACCTCCGGTTATTATTGAGAAATATGTCCTAAAGCCAATCATCTAAGTCATAGATGATTGGAACTCATATATGAATTATCTAATAATAATAGTTATTTGGCTAGTTCATCATAAAAGTTTTATCTTTCCTTAAATGAACTTCTAAATTATGATGAAGTCCTTAGAACCACAATCAATCAATAAAGAAGGATTTATCGGATGGTTCTTAAACTGTTCACGATCAAATGATAAGTTATTAATAAGAATAATAACTTATCTAGTATAGGTCGCTGTATGCCATATGCGTTGGTTTTCCTCGTAACCAAGTGGTGTGGAGATACTGGTATGGAATCCAAGTGAGATGTAGGAGTACATCTAAACTGAACGTGATCAATATAGCAATCTACTATCAAGAGTAGCTAGCTAAGGTCAATGGGTATAAGTGTCCCTCCGATCTGAGATCACCATAGTGACTTACAAGCAACTCACTATACTTTAGTACTGGACTGCCTATATTTCTAATATAGGTTCGAAAGATTTTTAGGTACAGTCAAGTATTTATAAAGTCAGTGTGCGAGTCAAGATGGGATTGATCACTCCTGATTAACTTCAGGAAGAGAATGTCTCGTTGTGTTTTAATTTAGCAAAATCTAGGCCTAGATAATCCTTATGAGGTGTCACAAAATTTGCAAAATTTTGAAACACAATAGAGATGACTTGTATGAGTGTTGACAGCTTACTCGAAGTCATCTTGAGCATTATTGATCATAGAATAAATTATATGATAACCATGGGTCAGGGTTCTAAGAATGCTGCTTTACATACATTCAACTTATCCGGGCGTCCGGTACCATTGCTAGATGGTCATTTTGATTGGTACAGAAATCGATTTCTATGCTACTGACTTAGGTTCGAACCTATGGGATCACATACATTAGAAGTTGTAACCTGATCAAATGGTTAATTGATGATTGAGAATTGTTCTAAGGTCAAACTATCAATGCGATTGATGTTTGATCTAATGCAGGTATTACGGAAGGATCGATTAGCAATTAGATTGCTAATTGGCTCAATTTGATTGAGCAATCAGGCTGAGATCAAGCCTAATTAAATTAGATTCAATTAGCATTAGCTTGGATTGAATTGGGTTAAGTCCAATTTGTTTATTGTATAAGCCAATTGCAAGGAAGAACAAGTCTCTGTTCGACTAGGACTTGAGGGCACCTAATTTGATTAGAAATTAAATCAGATTTAAATATAATTTGAATCTAATTTAATTAGATTTTTAATTAGATTAAAATTATCTATTAATTAGGTTAACTTAAATCTAATTTAAATGAGATTTAAATTGGGTTTAAGATGGCTTTGACCTAGTCAAAATAGGAGGGTCCTAGTTAGACTAGGACTCCTTTCCTTGCACCATATTACAGGGTCTACGCCCACTAATTAATTCCAAAATTTTTTACATGATTTTCCATGCCTAAGATAGCTTCTCCACACCCCATAATCTCAGGTTTTAGGATCGAGTTTGACTTGGTCATAATTGGAAATTGGTTTGGATTTGAATTCTTCTTGATATATGTGCCCTAGAAGCTAGAATTGGCTGACACTTGTAATACACTTCTAAGGACAAAATTATAATTTTGAATAATATCAATAAAATGGGTTATTTTCTATCACATATGTGTATTTAGTGTCTGTGATACATCCTTTGAGTTAATGGTAATGATAATTCATATTTTCAAGAGTTGAAAATTTAAGACATGAATAATCATTATTAACTCATAAAATGCTCCCGACCATAGGATCATCACGAGGATGGTGATTGATCCGGAAGGTTGGTGTACAATCGCTTCTCTTTAGTAGATGAGTCTTAAGTCTATGGTGTGGAGACACCGGAGCGAGAGTACAGGTACTCGTTAGAGAACGAGGGCACTGAGCGTGACCACCTCGAGTAGTCATTAGGGAGTCTACCTTCTCGTCAATGACTGACTCGATGCTGCAGTAGTGTGTCTGGTTCTTTGACCTGTGGTGCATCGGTAGTTCACCTTGAGGGTGTTATAGTTTGACTACACCATTACTCGGTCTCCTAGCCATATGGAATCCTGAGGTGTATGTTGGCTATAGCATGTTCATTGTAGGAACTGGATGGCATCAAGATGGAATCTATCTACCTCGGTGGTAGAGGAGCAGCCCTATGATAATCATGAGAATCAAGTCCAGAAGTCCATGGCCATGGCAGAGTGAAATAATAGAAAGAGTTTCTATTTAGATTTTCACATCGGACTCGAATCAAATGATTACATCATATGATAGAAACTAGGGTTTGACGAGTTCACCTAAACCCTAATCTGATCGGGGCTCAAGATAGAAGAACTGAATCACACAGGTAGCTACACCAAGAGGTTCGCATTCAACTCTGATGGGTTGCCACCATATACTACTAGGTGTCACTGATGGATTTTGGGAGCAATTAGAATGATTTAGATGATCGATCATTCTAGCTGTTCGAATCAGAAGAGTTCTGATCCATCGAAAGGAGTTTCGATGATGTTGATGATAGAGATCATGACATATCCCATTACCATACAGAACTGAACTTAACTGGGTCACACAAACAAGGGTTTGAATCTGGTGATCATCAATTGAACTGATCCAGTTCAATTGATCTGAATGAGATTCAATTAGGTTCAAGAAAATCATGCTAGCACTCAATTGAACCTAACGTTCTTCTTTTACTATCATAAATAAGTTGTCCTGTCTGAGCCAACGGAGTTTGTGCTCAATCAGAGGCCTTCATATGGTCTGACTGGAGGTTGTCCAAGTCAGAAAAGGTTGTCTTATTTTGTAAGACATTATTTATCATTTTTGGTCACCTGCCATTTCTTGTTCTTTGACTTTGGTCAAAAGTCTACCTTTGACTGGTCAAATGTTGACCATTGACACTTTGACTTTTGACCACATGTCATGCACCTATTGAGAGCTGGTGGGGGCTTGTCCCCCTGCCAGAACCTGGCAAGGAAGAGGGCACACGCCACCCTTGGCGTGTGCCCAAGCTGGAGGCGCCTAGGAGTCCTTGTTGGACAAGGACTCCATCTCCTTTTTGGATTCCAATTAGAGTTCTCCTAAGAACCAACTTTGACTGGCCTTAGGCACCCTCTAAGGAGGAGTCTAGGGAACTCTATTCCCACCAATCAGATTTAGATCTGATTTCACAAAGAGTTATGATTGGTTGGAAAGAAGAGAAGTTGGATCACAGTTAGTCTATAAATAAGACTTTGTGCCCAAC
>QRFJ01001113.1:218685-246871 GCA_006176705.1 Cocos nucifera | reverse complement strand
TCAGATTAAGATGAGAATGAAACCCTACGCCCTAAGGCTGCCTCTTCCCTCTTCCTCTATGCCAAAACCACCTTCTCCCCTTACTCTCCACGTCCAAAAGGAGTTTTGGATCTTGGTTGGTGCGATCCAGATCAAAGAAAGGCGAGTGAAAGCTAAAAGGCTGCACTACTGCAAAGGACGACTGCTGATCTTCAAAAGGAGTTTTGAAGATCCTCTAGATCAGATTCAGATCTAATTTTTGGAGGCATGATAGAGAAGAAGAGAATCTCTAGATTCAGCCTGAGTGGGTACCGTTAGAGGCCAGGTGCTTGCGTGGCTAGATCCAGAATCTTCCACTGCAAACAGGATCATCAACGGGTAATAGGATTACCCAAATCAGGTAAATTAAATTTGATTTAATTTATACTTATTTTATTTTATTTATTAAAATAATAAGAATCAAATCTAAAACATTCTAAATCTAATATAGATCAAAGAGAAAAATTTTTAAAATATATCTCTTGATCTGATCAGATCTGAACGAACCTGGATCGAAAAATCAGGATTTCCCTTCAATTGGTATCAGGAGCCATAGGTTCTAAAATTATTTTAGATCTGATTTTAAATTTATTTAATTAGAAAATAAGTGCATTTAGATGTTCACATAGATATGATCAGATCTGGAAATCAGAAAAAATTAAAAATTAATGATTTGGATCTAAGATTTAGGAAAATATGCATCACTTAGTTCTAAAAATAGAATAGTTCTATAGAATAGTCTGCTTTGTTTTTAATTAATCTTTAAATTAAATATATTTTAGATTCCTTTTATTTACTATTTTCTGATTTATTAAGTATTATAAATAACATTTCTAAAAAAATAGCAATAAAATTATTTAATTTTAACATCATATGGAGATATGATTGATGCATGCTAGACTAGTTGTAAGAAAATAGTTCTTACATAGTTGTCTAGATTAGAATTTATTTTGCATAGATCAATTTAAATTTAATTTTTTTAGATTATTATGAGATTAATTTAGATTTTGGAAAATATGGCATGATTCGGATTACATGAGATTGTATGCAAAATATGCCATTGTTTAGATCTGATTTTGTATTATGAGATATATGATATAGATTTAAAAACTGTTTTGTAGTATTGCATGTTCCTGATTAAGCATTCCTCTTGGCTGTTCCGATATTAAGAATGAAGAAGGATTTAAAGGCCTCTCTTCCCATTCGATGGCCGGGTTGTTCTTATGATGTGTAGGGGTGCCTGCCGCGTTCGTCCTTAATTCAGAAATCCAAAACTTACTTCTGTTAAAACCCTAGATCCTTTGAAAAACACTAGGATCTCTTCTTCTTTGAGTTAATGGTAATGATAATTCATATTTTCAAAAGTTGAAAATTTAAGACATGAATAATCATTATTAACTCATAAAATGCTCCCGACCATAGGATCATCATGAGGATGGTGATTGATCCGAAAGGTTGGTGTACAATCGCTTTTCTTTAGTAGATGAGTCTTAAGTCTCCAGTGTGGAGACACTGGAGCGAGAGTACAGGTACTCGTTAGAGAATGAGGGCACTGAGCGTGACCACCTCGAGTAGTCATTAGGAAGTCTACCTTCTCGTCAATGACTGACTCGATGCTGCAGTAGTGTGTCTGGTTCTTTGACCTGAGGTGCATCGGCAGTTCACCTTGAGGGTGTTATAGTTTGACTACACCATTACTCGGTCTCCTAGCCATATAGAATCCTGAGGTGTATGTTGGCTATAGCATGTTCATTGTAGGAACTGGATGGCATCAAGATGGAATCTATCTACCTCAGTGGTAGAGGAGCAGCCCTATGATAATCATGAGAATCAAGTCCAGAAGTCCATGGCCATGGTAGAGTGAAATAATAGAAAGAGTTTCCATTTAGATTTTCACATCGGACTCGAATCGAATGATTACATCATATGACAGAAACTAGGGTTTGACGAGTTCACCTAACTCCTAATCTGATCGGGGCTCAAGATAGAAGAACTGAATCACACATGTAGCTGCCCCAAGAGGTTTGCATTCAGCTCTGATGGGTTGCCACCATATACAGATAGGTGTCACTGGTGGATTTTGGGAGCAATTAGAATGATTTAGATGATCGATTATTCTAGCTGTTCGAATCAGAAGAGTTCTGATCCATCGAAAGAAATTTTGATGATGTCGATGATAGAGATCATGACATATCCCATTACCATACAGAACTGAACCTAACTGGGTCACACAAATAAAGGTTTGAATCTGGTGATCATCAATTGAACTAATCTAGTTCAATTGATCTGAATGAGATTCAATTAGGTTCAAGGAAATCGTGCTAGCACTCGATTGAACCTAACGTTCTTCTTTTACTATCACAAATAAGTTGTCCTGTCTGAGCCAAAGGAGTTTGTGCTCAATCAGAGGCCTTCATATGGTCTAACTGGAGGTTGTCCAAGTCAAAAAATATTGTCTTATTTTGTAAGACATTATTTGCCATTTTTGGTCACCTGCCATTTCTTGTTCTTTGACTTTGGTCAAAAGTCTACCTTTGACTGGTCAAATGTTGACCATTGACCCTTTGACTTTTGACCACATGTCATGCACCTACTGGAGAGCTGGTGGGGGCTTGTCCTAATATAGAGATGTTTTCAGATATGTTAGATTTGAAAACATAGAAAAAATCCTAGAGAAGAAGGTCTCCTCTTGTCCTAATATAGAGATGTTTTCAGGACATCAATCGTTGTTGTCCCGAAAGAGAAGATCTGTCTTCTCTTAGGATGTATTTCCTTTATTTTATTTTCTATATCTTTGGAGATCCAAGGGTTGGATCTCTTTCTTATTCCTTCTCATGTTCTTCATCTTTTGGAGTATCCAGGAGATTCGAAGAATATGTATTTGATTAACCATCAGAAGGGATCCACGAGAAGCTAGCACTTCAAGCGGATCTTTATTCGATGAACCTCCGATCTGTGTTGCAGCCTCATGTGGATCACCTATAGAGGCCGGACACGTGTGCGACTTCGAAGGCAACAATAGAAATTAATCACAGAGTTCTTGACCCATGCAAAGGTAAGTGATCTGATCTCTTTTTGACCTAGATGCGATCTAGGATTTAGATCTAGAATTATTCTAGATTTAGGGTATTGATTTGATCAATACCAAAACTTTTATTTTCAATTTTAGAATACATTATGACATATTATAGATCCTTGATGTAGGGTATAATAATTATATTACATGCATATTATAGATTAAATTGTTTAATCTATATCTTCCGTTGTTTTAATTTTGAAAAGGTTTTGAAATCTATGCATGAAATCCTGCATATTTTCCAACAGTGGTATCAGAGCATTTAGGTTCTTGTATAATATGATTATGTATGATTTAGAATAAATCTAAAAATAAAATTAATTAAATATTGTACATACTGCCATAAGGTTGTCCTGTTGTAAGGTTAGCCCCTTACAATGAAAGGTTATCCTAGTATGTGCTAATTTGAATTTGAATCATGAACAAGTTTGATTAGATCTAAGCAAATTTATGATTCAATATTTTGATTTAAATATAAAATTAAATAGATATAAGATCTATTTTAGATTATTTAGATTAGATCTAAATAATATCAGGATTGCACATACTGATTGTTGGGGATAAATTCTGCTCCTGCCGAAGTCCAGTTCGATGCTCAGCCTAATGCAACCAGTAGCCATGGAAGAGCTTTAGCAGATGGGTTTTAGCCGTACCCCTTCAGCCGGCCAAACTCCTCAGCGGCCAAGCTCCTTCGAATCCGTTCAGCCGGCCAAACTCTTCAGCGGTCGAGCTCCTTCGAACCCATTCAGTCGACCGAACTCTTCAGCGATCGAGCTCCTACGGACTCCTAGCAGTCGGGCTTTGGCCGAACTGCTTAGCGGTCGAGCTCCTTGGACTCCCAGCAGTCGAGCTTTGGTCGAACTGCTTAGCGGTCGAGCTTCTTGGACTCCCAGCAGTCGGGCTTTAGCCAAACTGCTTAGCGGTCGAGCTCCTTGGACTTTCAGTGGCCGAGCTCCTTGGACTCCCAGCGGTTGGGCTTTAGCGGAACTCCTCAGCGGTCGAGCTTCAGTCAGACTCCCATGGATGCCGAACTCTCTCCGCGCTCTTCTAGTCAGATGCCTGCAAGAGCCAAACTCCCTCCGAGCTTCTCCTTCGGCTGGACTTCTTCGAAAGTCGAATTCTTCCCAGACATCCTTCGATCGGACTTCTTCAGGAGCCGGACTCCTTCCAAACACCACTTTTGGCCGATCGAGCCTCCTCTTTGGGAGTTCGAACTCCTTTGGGATCGATATATGCCGAAGTCCAATCAATGCTTGCTTTCTGAGAGCCATGGCTATTAAAGCTGGACGAACGGTCGCCATCAATTTGCCATAGGCGACAGCGATCCACTATCAAGTGGTGATGGCTGTCACCATCAACCCATTGTAGGCGGTGCTGTAGACAGCGCCCTCCCCCTAGGACTGACTTTGCCGAACCTCGAGTGGCCCACCATCATGCGGCTATGGCTATCACCATCAAGCTCCGCCTATGAAAAGGACCCTCCTAATATGCTAACTCTAACCTCTGATCTCTAAGCTCTAAGCTCTCTTCTTCTCTCTAAGCTCTGTGAAACTCATTCTCGAGCATTCCATTTCTGTTGGCCAGAGCTGACTTGATCGTTGGAGGGTCATGTCGGAGCCAACCCCCACCAGCTTTGGATGAGACTTTATTTTGTAGGTCCCGATGGTGACCTCGTCCACCATCGCTCCAGCTGATTCTGACGATAATCAGATTCTGCATCAACAGAATGGTGCTAGAGGAAGGGCATGAACCTCCGAGGTTTTCTTGTTCTTAAAAGAGTGCTCAGTGATGATTTCTCTCTTTTCTCTTCGGAGATCTCTCTTTTTCCTCACTAGAGTTTTTTTTCGAAGAGAAAATGCCTCCCAGGAGAGCTTCGACTCGACGATCGATGGCCTGCGCGCCAGGTCCATCTGCTCCCATTTCAGCCTCGGTAGCCTAGGTTCCACACAATGCCACCACAGATGTGGAGCAGTTCAACCTGCTGGTCAGATTCATGGCCCCACTGAGATGATGCTGATCGTGCGACAACCCCCGACGGGAACTTTGCCAGCAAACCCACCATGAGGATGCGAGGGATCGGCCTTAAGGAAGAGCATTCGGGCATACCAATTGCCCTAAGGAAGGATGAACGGAGAGCAGAAGTTTTCCCACAGAAGCGGAATGAAGTTCGGCGCAAGCGAGGCCAAACTTCCTCTCGAGTATGACTCCGAGGAAGCCCCGACAAAGGGGCATGAAGTTCTCCCATGGAAGGTTTCACGGGAAAGTGGAATGAACTTCAACGCAAGCAAGGCCGAACTCCCCCTCGGAGCTCATCATCGAAATGAAGTTTGACGGTAGCAAGGCCGAACTCCCTCTCAAAGCTCATCATCGGAATGATGTTCGGTGCAAGTGAGGCCGAACTCCATCTCGAGTATGTCACCAAGGAAACCCCCTACAAAGATTTCACAGGAGGTGAGATGAAGTTCGGCCACGGTCACGACTGTCCCAGGGCAAGTGAGGCCGAACTCCCTCTCGAGTATGACTCAGAGGAAGCCCCAACAAAGGGGTCTGAAGTTCTCCCATAGGTTTCTAAGGAGATGGAATGAAGTTCGGCCGCGTCCACGATCTCCCCAGCGCAAGCTAGGCCCATACTTTTCGAGCTCACCACCAAGGAAGCCCAAACAGAAGGGCGTGAAGAAGTCCTCCTTCCTAAAGGTTCCACGACTATGCCCCCCGCAACGCTCCTCAAACTCAAATTCTCATGAAAGTTAAGAACCAGGTACCAAGGCTAGAAGGATTACGACCTCCTCCTGGCATGCACGATCGAAGCAAGTAATGCTTCGACCATTGCGACCATGGCCACGACACTGACGAATACATTCAGCTTTGAGATGAAATTGAGGAGCTTATCGAAAAGAGGTGGCTGGATAAATTCCTCCGACGCCAGTCTGAAGCAGAAGAAGATTGGCCAAGGGCACTGTCGTAGCCAAAAAGAACAAGGAGGTCGACCGCCTCACGACGTCATCAATGTTACCCTTGGGAGGAGCTTGGTGCATCGACGATCCGTCATCTCCCAGTGTCAAAGCCAAGTGAAGCATGCTCCAAATTGAGGAGGCCAGCATGAGATAGAGGAGGTCATCCAGCCCGGGACTTACTACCGGAGAGAACTCGGAGGAACGATGCCCCCACGATCCTGAAATGGGAATGTGGTAAAATTCTCCCCCAATAAATAATAATATTATTTCTAGGTGCAAAAACTATGTGATGATAGGAACGAAGCAGTCAATAGTTACCGTGTTAGGAACAAGAGGAGAACCTCGCCGTGTTAGGAACAAGAGGAGAACCTCATCCTAACACGAGCAGATCAAAGACCTTCAACCTCGGCCAGAGATAAGATCTCTTCCAAGCGAAGGCCTCGTTCATAAAGGATGAGACGGGGAGAGAGGTGCGGATGATGATCCATATGTGCCCCCACAGTCCGTTAGGAATAGGAGGAGAACCGCATCCTAATGCGAGCAAAGTCGAAGGCCTCATTCATCTTAGACGAGATGGGGGGAGATGGACGATGGTTCAAATATGCCCCCACACCCGTTAGGAACAGGAGGAGAACCTCATCCTAACCCGAGCACCTGCATCAACCTCAACCATAAGAGACCGAGCCAATCTCGACCAGAGATAAGATCTCTCTCGAGAAGATATCTCTCCCGAGCGCCCGTATTGACCTCGACTGTAGGAGAGGAGATCTCCTCCGAGTCAGCCTCGGCTGTAGGAGACAATGTCGGCCCCGATGAGCTCAACCTCTGACCTTGATCGTAGGAGACGAGGCCTACCTCAACTTCGGTTGGAGATGGGATCTCCCCCAAGCTTCAACTTCGACATCAACTTTAGCGGGAGATGAGATCTCCCCCGAGCTCCGACCTGAACCAGCACGGAGCCCAGAAGAGAACTTTGGTAGTTGCCTTTTCTACACTCCCTTCCTTTGAGTTTCGAACTCGAGAGTGGGGGGGCTATTGTTGGGGATAAACCTCACTCCTATCGAAGTTCAGTTCGATGCTCAGCCTAATGCAACCAGTAGCCACAGAAGAGCTTCAATAGATGGGTTTTAGCCGTACCCCTTCAGTCGACCGAACTCCTCAGCGGTCGAGCTCCTTCGAACCCATTCAGTCAGTCGAACTCCTCAATGGCCGAGCTCCTTCAAACCCGTTCAGCTGGTCGAACTCCTCAGTGGTTGAGCTCCTGTGGACTCCCAGCAGTCGGGCTTTGGTCGAACTGCTTAGCGATCGAGCTTCTTGGACTCCCAGCAGCCAAACTTTAGCCAAACTGCTTAGCGATCGAGCTCCTTAGACTCCCAGCGGTCGAGCTCCTTGGACTCCCAATGACTGAGCTTTAACGAAACTCCTCAGCGGTCAAGCTTCAGTCAGACTCTCGCGAGTGCCAAACTCTCTCCGCACCTTTTCAGCCAAATGCCTGTAAGAGCCGAACTCCTTCCGAGCTTTCCCTTCGATCGGACTTCTTTGAAAGCCAGACTCATCCCAGACATCTTTCGGTCGGACTTCTTCAGGAGTCAGACTCCTCCCAGACACCACTTTTGGCTGGCCAAGCCTCCTCTTCGGGAGTCCGAACTCCTTTGACGAATGGTTGCCATCAATCTGCCACAGGCGACAGCGACCCACTATCAGGCAGCGATGGCTGTCCCATCAACCCATTCAGGCGGCACTGCAGACAGAGCCCTCCCCCTAGGATTGACTTCGTCGAACCTCGAGCGGCCCGCCACCATGCGACTACGGCTGTCGCCATCAAGCTCCGCCTATAAAAAGGACTCTCTTGATACACTAACTCTAACCTTTGATCTCTAAGCTCTCTTCTTCTCTCTAAGCTCTGTGGAACTCATTCTCGAGCACTCCATTCCTATTGGCCAGAGCTGACTTGATCGTCAGAGGATCCTGCTGGAGCCACCCCCCACCGACTCTGGATGGGACTTTATTTTGCAGGTCCCGATGGTGACCTCATTTACCACTGCTCCAGCTGATTCCAGCGATGATCAAATTCTGTGTCAACACTGATTATAAGGTTGTCCTGCTGTAAGGTTTATCCTTTACAATGGAAAGGTTATCCTAGTATGTGCTGATCCAAAAAATTTAAATCATAAATATTTTAGATAAGATTTAAAATAATTTATAATTTATTTTTAGATTTTAAATCTAATATTGATTGGTTCATGATCTGATTTTGATCATTTAGATTAGATCCATGTGATATGTTTCATGTTCTAGATCTAGATCCTGATATTGCATATATTGATATGTAGTTTTTAGTTTTAAATCTAATTTGAATATGTATGACATATTTGGTTTGTAGAAATTAAATTATGAACTTACTTTCTACAAAATCCTAGATTCAAAATCTTAGGACATGATCGAAACAAATCAGATCTAAAACCATGATTTGAATTTGATTCAAAGAAAAATGTTTACAATTTAAAATATTTTAAATAATAAAATCAGAAACTAGTTCTGAGGTTCCATAAACCCAAACCCCGAAGCCTTAAACTTAATTGAGAATTAAGTGATTGCTTAGGATTTAGGTTTGTGATTTGAAGATATTAAGATAATTTCATAAAACATGGGTTAAAGGGTCATGGGTTAGCTTTGATCAGGTTATTAACTAGGTTAAACCTAGGGTTAGATTAAATATGGACTTAGTTAAGAAATTGATCAAACCTAATTAATAGTTAATTAGAATAAGGTCATTTCTTTTTATAGATCAATTCAATAGTTGTAATTGATCAAAGTCCATATATCTAACAAATGGATCTGATCGTGGCTCAATGGTCAAGTCTGAGTTTTTAGGTAGATCAAATTAAAATCGATAAATCAATTGGTGTCTAAGATAAGTCTGGCATTCTAGATTGATGGTTTTTAATTGGCAGCCCACTTACCTGGCCATTTCTAATGGTGTCTAAGGCAAGCCTTGGTAGATCCTCCCACCGATCTCACTGATAAGCACCATAAATTCATCAATAAAAGTATTAATTTATCAATTAATTTATATTAATTTTTAAAAAATTCATATTTTTATTAATTAAAAAATTAATTAAAAAATAATAAAAATTAAAAAATAAAATTTTATTATCAATGGAAAGAGCTCATTTTTTTTATCATAATGAAATAAGTTTGAAACAAAACGGAGCTAAAACGAAGAAGCTATGAATTTCTGAAGAAATAAAATAAATAAAAATTAAATAAAAAAAAGAAAATGGCTCAGTCGGTTTCGCAAGCCAAGCCACCAAGCTAAGGCAAGCCATCTAGAAGCCACCAACCGATCCATGATCTAAGCGTGGACCATTAGCTCAGCAGAAATGGACGAATCAAGGCACGACACGTGGCGGACCTAGACCCTTAAAGGGTCCACAGAAATCTATCGCGGCTTATAGGGTATTTTCGACAATAGGAGGCATTGATTGGTTGCGGTGTATGGTGCAGTCTGAAGGGAAATCCTGATTTTCTGGTTCAGGTTCGTTCAAATCTGATCAGATCAAGAGATATATTTCAAAAATTTTTTTCTTTGATCTGTATCAGATCTGGGATATTTTAGATCTGATTCTTATTATTTTAATAAATAAAATAAAATAAGAATAAATTAAATTAAATTTAATTTACCTGATTTGGGTAATCCTATTACCCATTGATGATCCTATTTGTAGCGGAAGGTTCTGGATCTAGCCATGCAAGCGCCTGGCCTTTACCGATATCCACTCGGGCTGAATTTGGAGATCCTCTTCTTCTCTATCACGCCTCCAAAAATTAGATCTGGATATGATCTAGAGGATCTTCAAAACTTCTTTTGAAGATCAGCAGTCGTTCTTTGCAGCAGCACAGCCTTCTAGCTTTCAGTCGCCTTTCTTTGATCTGGATTGCACCAACCAAGGTCCAAAACTCCTTTTGGACGTGGAGAGAAGAGAGAGAAGGTGGGTTTGGCGTGAAGGAAGAGGGAAGAAGCAGCCTTGGGGCGTGGGGTTTCTCTTCTCATCTGAATCTGAGTTGGGCACAGGGTCTTATTTATAGACTAAGCGTGATCCAACTCCTCTTCTTCCCAACCAATCACAACTCTTTGTGAAATCAGATCTAAATCTGATTGGTGGGAATAGAGTCCCCTAGATTCCTTCTTAGAGGGCGCCCAAGACCAGTCAAAGTTGGTTTTAGGGAGAACTCTAATTGGAATCCAAATAGGAGATGGAGTTCTTATCCAACAAGGACTCCTAGGCGCCTCCAACTTGGACACACGCCTAGGGTGGTGTGCGCCCTCTTCTTTGTCAAGTTTTGGTAGGGGGATAAGCCCCCACCAGCTCTCCAATAGGTGCATGACATGTGGTCAAAAGTCAAAGTGTCAATGGTCAACATTTGACCAGTCAAAGGTAGACTTTTGACCAAAGTCAAAGAATAAGAAATGGTAGGTGACCAAAAATGGCAGGTAATGTCTTATAAAATAAGACAATCCTTTTCTGACTTGAACAACCTCCAGTCAGACCATATGAAGGCCTCTGATTGAGCACAAACTCCTTTGGCTCAGGCAGGACAACTTATTTATGATAGCAAAAGAAGAACGTTAGGCTTCAATCGAGTGCTAGCACGATTTCCTTGAACCTAATTGAATCTCATTCAGATCAATTGAACTGGATCAATTCAATTGATGATCACCAGATTCAAACCCTTGTTTGTGTGACCCAGTTAGGTTTAGTTCTGTATGGTAATGGGATATGTCATGATCTCTATCATCGACATCATCGAAACTTCCTTTCGATGGATCAAAACTCTTCTGATTCGAACAGCTAGAATGATCGATCATCTAAATCATTCTAATTGCTCCCAAAATCCACCAGTGACACCTAGCAGTATATGGTGGCAACCCATCAGAGCTGAATGTGAACCTCTTGGTGCAGCTACCTGTGTGATTAAGTTCTTCTATCTTGAGCCCCGATCAGATTAGGGTTAAGGTAAACTCGTCAAACCCTAGTCTCTGTCATATATTTGAGTCTGATGCAAAAATCTAAATAGAAACTCTTTCTATTATTTCATTCTACCATGGCCATGGACTTCTGGACTTGATTCTCATGATTATCATAGGGCTGCTCCTCTACCACCGAGGTAGATAGATTCCATCTTGATGCCATCCAGTTCCTACAATGAACATGCTATAGCCAACATACACCTCAGGATTCCATATGGCTAGGAGATCGAGTAATGGTGTAGTCAAACTATAACACCCTCAAGGTGAACTGCCGATGCACCTCAGGTCAAAGAACCATACACACTACTGCAGCATCGAGTCAGTCATTGACGAGAAGGTAGACTCCCTAATGACTACTCGAGGTGGTCATGCTCAGTGCCCTCATTCTCTAACGAGTACCTGTACTCTCACTCTGGTGTCTTCCACACCGTAGACTCAAGACTCATCTACTAAAGAGAAGCGATTGTACACCAACCTTTCGGATCAATCACCATCCTCGTGATGATCCTATGGTCGGGAGCATTTTATGAGTTAACAATGATTATTCATGTCTTAAATTTTCAACTCTTGAAAATATGAATTATCATTACCATTAACTCAAAGAATGTATCACAGATACTAAATATACATATGTGATAGAAAATAATCCATTTTATTCATTATAGTCAAAATTACAATTTTGCCCCTAGAAGTGTATTATAAGTGTCAGCCAATTCTGGCTTCTAGGGCACATATATCTAACACAATCGGTCCACGTAATCCATGAGAATAGTAATTGCATGATCGGATGGCTGCAGTTGATTGCGGTCAAAATCGGACGGTGGTGGTTATTTTTGGATTTGATTCGAATTCTATCAGCGATCTAGCGCGATCCGACGGCCAGAAAACCAACTGATGAAGATCCAACGGTTCAAAAAGCTCTCAACTTGATTAAAACATCCAAAACTCGATCCAACAGTCAGATTTTCTTCATCAATGCATGATCGAACGGCCAAAATTTAATCTGACTTGATTTAGATTGATACACATTCGATTTTGATGATTTTTAGACTGTTGAATTCTTATTGACGGTCAGATTTCATCCAACATAGCAGAATTTGTCTAGAACTCTTTTTAATCCAATTTTTACTTAAATTTCTTTATATTTTGATGATCAAAGAGCTCCTTAGTCCCACATTGCCCAGAAGAAAACTCTCCAGCCCTCCTAGCTCTATAAAAAGGACCCCAGGCCTCCAAAAATCAACATCTCCGATCAAGGTGAAGCTTTGGTACAGGGTGAAGCTAGGCTCTGGGTTAATGGCTGCTTTGAAGCAACTGATACTGAGAGAAAAAGCTGGACCTCTACACCATCTTTCCACCCATGCCGATCCAAGATCAAAGATTAGGCTATTTTATTTTATTTTATTTTATTTTTAAATTTCATGTATCTAATTCTAAAATTTTAATTAATAAAAATTTTATTATTGCACTTTAATTTTAGTTTTTTATTTTTATTATAATTTAATTTCTATATTTTAATTATTACTTTTTATTTTTTTGCAAGTAGATGCTAAGATCTAACTAGTAGATCTTTGTACTAAGTTTTTTTTTCTACATAATTTAATTTTCACTTCATAATTTTAATTTCTAACTTCAAATTCTATTTTCAAATCTTTTTCTTTTCTATTAAAAAAATTAAAGATTTCAAATCTAAAAATACTACCTTTCCTACGGATTCAACCCGACTCACTGCTATCTATGCATTTTTAATTATTTTAAGAAGTTGGATTAAACTGATAAACACGGTGTCTTAATGATAATATCACGTTCCTATCAAGTTTTTGGTACCATTATCGAAGATTATTTTTGATTTTTGATTTTGATTTCTTTGATTTATTTTAAATAAATTAAAAATAATTCTGGCAAACGTACCAAGTTTTTGGCGCCGTTGCCGGGGAAGGCATGACATTAAGTTTTTGATCTCTTTGATTTTTTTATAAATAAATTATAGATAAAATTTTTATTTTTATATAAATATTGCTAACTTTTTTATTTTATAGAAAAATAGGTTAAAGAATAAAAAGAACCAGGGCAAGGAATAAATCATTCAGTTTTGCTTGGTGAGATCAATCCTAACCCTAGTCTTCTTTTCTTTCTATTTATTTTATTTATTTATTTACTTTATTTTTAAATTAGTTCATAAGATTAGAAACCCTAATTGTTTAGAGAATCCATCATATTAGTTTATTTTTATTTTTATTTTTTGGTGATTGCTGGAGGTAAGATAAGCCTTTCAGAATTTAATTAGTTGCATGCATCTAGTTTAAATTGCATAGAACTCTTTGATTGAAAATTTTTTATGCATATTCATATTAAACCAAATTAAGGGCACAATCCATTAAACAAAATAAGATAGGGATTTGATCATCCTTCTTTGACCGATAAATAACCAACCAGCATCGTGCATTGACCCAAGCCTTTAATTTTAAAATCAATTAGACATCAGTCCTAGGAACTCGAGCTCAATAGGATAAGAAATCCTAAGAGTTGAACCAGATTAGGGTTAGTCAATTTGACTGGTGTCTAAAAAATTAGTTCAGAGATGATTGGGCCCAAAGGAAGGTGGTTTCTAATTGGTTCTATTTGCTTATCTGGCCAAGCATAATTGGTGTCTAAGGCAAGCAACGGGAGGACTCCTACCGACCTTATACTTACCTAGCCAGTTGATTGGCTGATCTTACGCTTAGAGGGCTTGAAGGTGACCTTGGTAGTTAGGAGCTGTCTAGATTTAGGATTACCATGTCAGAATTAATTGATCAACTTGATTGCTAACCAACATCAAACCTAATTAAACCTAATTCTTTTCTCTCTTCTTAGTTCTAGGACTCCTTAGGACCTTTTCTTTAGAATCTTCTTTCTTTCTTCTCCTTTCTCTTCTAAAAATAAAATAAAATAAAATAAAATAAAAATTAAATTAAACTAACTAAAAAATATTAAAAATAATAATTAAATTAAATTAAATTAAATTAAAATTAATAAATAAAATAATTAAAAAAAATAATTTTTAATATAATAAAATAATAAAAAAATATAAAAATATATTTTAAAAAATTTTTGAACCATACATTAGGTTTACACTAATACATGCATGGTAGAAAATTACTTTTTCTAATTTAGTTGAACTTAATTGAATGATTGATTTACATTAAATCTAATAATCAAATGACTAATCTGAATCTAATAGTCCAAAAATTAGATAAAGTTGACCTTCTTGCCTAGAAATTAGATCAACTCCTAATTTTAGGTCAACAATCTCCTGCACAATTCACATCATCTTCTAATTATTAGGAGTTTTATTCTATTTGTGCTAGCCCAACCCATCATGTGAACAAATGTTCTATTGCTGCACAGTTTTCACATTTTATCCAAGAACAAGTTCAAGCTGCTCAAGGTTACTCCAAATTGATTAATGATCCATTTTCAAATTCATATAACTCTGGCTGGAGAAACTATTCTAATTTTTCTTGGATATCCCAACAGACTCAGGCTCAGACCCAAATTTTATCTGTCCAAAACTATCAAAATAGGCCCCAATACCAAAACTATGCCTATAATAATGTTCAGCCTAGTCAGTTTACCCAGCCATCATATTACAATCAACCCTCATACCCACCTCCTCAACAGACCAATTTAGCTGACGATAGATTTAACCAACTTCAACAATTGATTTTAACTCAACAGCAATCTATCGCCAAGGTAGAAGCTCAAATAGGATAATTAGTTGAGTCTAATATGAGGAGAGAACTAGGTCAATTATCGAGCCTACCAATTTCAAACAATCCATCTAATATCCACCAACCACCTGGATCAAGTTATCAATTTAATGTCTCACCTAAAAATCCCCAATTTGAGAATACCAAAGTGATTCCTGAACTTAAAAGCTATAGAATTCTAATGGACCCATACTAAGATTAGGTGAGAGAGGCTAGTACCAATGCTAGCCAAAATAAAAATTTAGAGGAATAGATTAGTACTGAGACTAACCACATAGAAGAATCCGAGCCCGAAACTAGTACTGATGCTGGTTCCAGTTTAAATGAGATAGACATAAATGAGATAGACATAGAAAAAAAGAAAATCGATGATTTATCCGAGACTTATAAATCTAATATCCTATTCCCTTCAATCCAAGAAGCCGCTTCTTCTTACAAAAATCAAGAGGCATGTAATGAAATATCAATGAACTTATTTAAACAAGACCATAATAATTTACCTTCAGAATTAAAACCATCTTTAGTCACCCTTCCAGCACCCATTGAATCAAACTTAACTCCTAATACAAAAACTCAATTCATGAGCATTTTAGAAGAACAAATAGGAAAAATTCTTAATAAACATGGGTTTGAGAAAGGGATTATAAATTATGTTCCCTTAATTAATAATGAATATATCAATAATGGAATTATAAATCAACTTTCTGAGATTGACAATCCAAAATCATTGAAATTTATCAATCCAATATTTAACATAGGATAGTAAGCTACATTGTGTCTGACTGAAGACGATAAACTTAGTGCTTGTTGGGAGGCAATCTAATATTTAGTTTTTATCTAATTTATCTTTCTAGTTTATTTTCTTTTTAGGATAATTTGAATAAGTTAGAGGGAGAGCCTAAATTTTTAAAGTCATGTGTTGGACCAAAAATATAGTCAGGTGTATTCTTTCATATTCTTTATTACATCCTTTATTTTTTCTTCTTCATTGAGGACAATGTCGATTAAGTTGGAGGAGAGAAAAATAAAAATTTTAAAATTTTAAATCCTCGAAAAAGTTAGTATTTAGTATTTAGACACCTGATTATGCTTAAAAATCAAATCAAACTAAGCATTTTTTAAAAAAAATTGATACATAGATTAGAGAATCTGTGAGATATTGAGGAATCAAGTATTAAAAAAATTCAATAAAGAGTTAAGTCTAGAAGATAAAAAGTTTTTTCTGAGCATTTTTAATTATTTCTACCAGCATCAAAGAAAAGTCTACTTTTTATAGGCTTGTGTAGGGTAACTATACATTTCTTCATATAAAAAATTTATTTTAATAGTTTTTAAGTACTTCTCTCTAAATAATCGGGCCTCTTTGCCTAAGCAAGCATTGAGTTTCGCATCAAAAGATGGAAAGGACAAAGAAGCTCATTGTGAAGCTAGTTTTAACTCGTAGGCTATTTGATTTGAGCTAATAAGCTCGAGGGGTATTCTATACCTAGTGCCCTAAAGCCAACTAATTTGGGAGTCATTGGCCTAAGACTCGCTACATGGATCAAATAGAAAGCTTAAGGGGTTAAGACACTCAATAATGGTATAATGTTAAAAAAAAACATTAATTTTCCATCGAATAATCAGGTCCCATTGCCTATTCGAGTCAAAAAGTGGGCAATGTAAAAATAAAAATCAATAAATGAAGGGCAGAAGTAGCAATACACTTATCTATATGAAAGTTTAGATAAATCAAAGATAAAGGTAGGATAATTTAGAAAAAATTCAAAAAAATTTAATATTCTTTACTTGATTTTTTTATTGATAAGTATTAATACCCCTATGATATGTCTTATTTAAGCTCTACTAAATATTAATGGCTATTTTGAAAACTACTTAGGTAAAATTCGAAACTCTAAAGTTAAAAGATATTTAAAACTAAATTCTTTCTTTACTCGAGGATGAGCAAAGCTTAAGTTGGGGGGTGTAATAAGCACCATAAATTCATCAATAAAAGTATTAATTTATCAATTAATTTATATTAATTTTTAAAAATTAATGATTAATTTATATATAATTTTTGAGAAATTCATATTTTTATAAATTAAAAAATTAATTAAAAAATATTAAAAATTAAAAAATAAAATTTTATTATCAATAGAAAGAGCTCATTTTTTTGATCATAACGAAATAAGTTTGAAGTAAAACGAAGCTAAAATGAAGAAGATATAAATTTTTAAAGAAATAATATAAATAAAAATTAAATAAAAAAAAGAAAATGGCTCAGCTGGCTTTGCAAGCCAAGCCACCAAGCCAAGCCAAGCTGTCAAAGCTGACTCAACCATAGAAGCCATCAGCCGGTCCACAATCTAGGTGTAGACCACCAGCTCAGCAGAAATCGATGAATCAAGGCGCGGCATGTGGCGGACCTGGACCCTTAAAGGGTCCACAAAAATCTATTATGGCTTACAGGGTATTTTCGGTAATAGGAGGTGCTGATTGGTTGTAGTGTGTAGTGCAGTCGGTCCACACGGTCCAGGAGAACAGTAATTGCATGATCAAACGGCTGTAGTTGATTACGGTCAAGATCGGACGGTAGTGGTTATTTTTGAATTTGATTTGAATTCTATCAGCGATCTAGCACGATCCGATGGCCAAAAAAATCAATTGGTGAAGATCCAATGGTCCAGGAAGCTCCCAACTTGTTTAAAACATCCAGAACTCAATCGAACGGCCAGATTTTCTTCATCAACACGCGATCGAATGGCCAAAATTTAATCCGACCTAATTTTGGGCCGATACATATCCGATTTTGATGATTTTTGGACCGTTGAATTCCTATTAATGGTTAGATTTTATCTAGAGCAGTAGAATTCATCTAGAACTCTTTTTAATCCAATTTTTACTTAAATTTTTTTATATTTTGATGATCAAAGAGCTCCTTAGTCCTACATTGCCCAAAAGAAAACTCTCCAGCACTCCTAGCTCTATAAAAAGGACCCCAAGCCTCCAAAAATCAACATCTTCGATTAAGGTGAAGCTTTCATACAAGGTGAAGCCAGGCTCTAGGTTAATGGCTGCTTCGAGGCAACTGATGCCGAGAGAAAAAGCTAGGCTTCTACATCATCTTTCCACCCATGCCGATCCAAGATCAGAGATCAGGCTATTTTATTTTATTTTATTTTTTAAATTTTATGTATTTAAATTTTAAAATTTTAATTAATGAAAATTTTATTATTGCACTTTAATTTTAGTTTTTTTATTTTTATTGTAATTTAATTTCTATATTTTAATTATTATTTTTTATTTTTCTGTAAGTAGATGCTAAGATCTAACTAGTAGATCTTAGTACCAAGTTTACTTTTCTACATAATTTAATTTTCATTTCATAATTTTAATTTCCAACTTCAAATTCTATTTTCAAATTCTTTTCTTTTTCTATTAAAAAAATTAAAGATTTTAAATCTAAAAATACTATCTTTCCTATGGATTCAATCCAACTCACTACTATCTACGCATTTTTAATTATTTTAAGAAGTCGAATTAAACTGATAAATACGGTGTCTTAACGACAACATCGTGTTCCTATCAAGCTTTTGGCATCATGATTGGGGATTATTTTTAATTTTTGATTTTGATTTCTTTGATTTTTTTTAAATAAATTAAAAATAATTTTGGCAAATGCACCACTCACTTGCCTGACCAATATGGTTAATCAGGTCTTGATTAGGTTGCTCATTGATTCATGCTAACCAATGTTACATAAGAAATTAGTGAGACTGATTTCATTCAATGAGACTAATCTAGGTGCCCATGGACTGAAATTAATCCTAGTCCTCACCAATGACTTGAGAAGTCAATGGGAGGTTTTGACTTGGTGAAGTCAGTGGGAGCAGTTTAGTCCATGCTTTCTCTATCCTAAAATCACTAAAAATTTAAATCCTCTAAAATTATTAGGTCCTTAAAATGATAAAGTTATGGGGATAACTGAGTCATAGCCTCCCATTAAGGTGATTGATAATGAGTCCATTAACTCAATAATCATTGGAGGTTCAAAGGCTTGGTGCTTGTTGACTAATGGAATTATCATTCATCATATGACGACTTGGATGTGTCTCTTTAATGGTGGTTAGGTTAGCCAACCAAAGTTGGGCTTAATCATTCGTTGGTTAGATACATCAAGTATGGTCATGTTAATGATTGGACCTAACTAGATCCTTGCAGTGGAGGCCAAAGCCTACTGATTAGATTTTTAGGATAAAATTAAATTACTAGAAGTTGTTTGGAGAAATAATTGGTTAACGAACCTATCCGTAGATGCGCATGAAGGAAAAACCCTATTTTCGGATTAGATTCGTTTAGATCTGATTTGATCAAGAGGGATATTTCAAAAAATTTTCTCTTAGATCTAAATTAGATACGAAACTCTTCAAATTTGATTTTATTGATCTAATAAAATAAATTAAATTAAATCTAATTTAATTATACCTTGTTATGGGTAATCCTATTATCCTAAGATGATCCCGATGTTTGCCTGAGGTTCTGGATGTAGCCATGCAAGCGCCAAGCCTCTATCGGTATCCACTCAGACAAGATCTGGAGATCTTTTTCTTCTCTATCTGTGCTCCAAAAATTAGATCTGAATCTAATCTTGGAGATCTTCAAAATGCCTTTTGAAGATTGGGTGTTGTCTCTTGCAATAAAGCTGCCTTCTTCCTTTCTTGTTGCCTTTCTCTTGCTTGGATCGCACCAAACTGAAGTCCAAAACCTTTTGGGCGTGGAGAGGAGAGAGAGAATTAGAGGGAGGCATGGAGAAGAAGAGAGAAGGGCTATGTGGCATGGGCAAAGGATAGAAGCTCTGAATTCTAGGCGCAGATAGGGTTTATATAGGCCCTGCTGCGCCATGCAGTGCCACATCATCCCGGTCAATCATGGCTCTTTATGCAATCAGATCTAAATCTGAGACATCATCTGATCTAATCAGATTAGAATCCCTCACAAACCTCCTTGGGTGGTGCCAAGACTGGTTGAAGAAGAGTCTTTGGTGCCATCTAAGTAGAGAGCATGAAGCAACCTGGAGTCCCATCTGTATGGGACTCCAAGCGTCATCCTCTTTGGGTGCATGCCTCCCTAGGCGTGCGCCCCATCCCTTTTCTATTTTTAGCAGGAGGATAAAGCCCCATCTTCTCTCCTATGGGTGCATGACATATGGACAAATGTCTAAGTGTCAAAAGTCAATGTTTGACCAAAGTCGAAAGACAAGATTTAGTAGGTGATGGAAAATGGCAGGTGTTGTCTCAAATTTATCTCATAAATTAAGACAACCCATTTCTAACCTGGACAAGCTTCAGTAAGACTAAGTAAAGATTTCTGAGTGAGCCCAAACATATTTGGCTTAGTCGAGATAATTTTTAATGATTGTTAAAGAAGAACATTAGGCTCAATTATGTGCTAGCACAATTTTCTTGAACCTAATTGAATCTTATTCAAATCAATTGAACTGGATTAGTGCAATTGATGATATCCATATCCAAACCCTTATTTGTGTGATCCAGTTAGATTCAGTTTCGTATGGTAATGGGATATGTCATGTTCTCTATCATCGACATCATCGAAACACCTTTCGATGGATCAGAACTTTTTTGATTCAGACAACTAGTATGATTGATCATCCAAATCATTCTAATTGCTCCCAAAATCCACCAGTGACACCTAGCAGCATATGGTGGCAACCCATCAGAACTAAAAATGAACCTCTCGATATAGTTATCTGTGTGATTAAGTTCTTCTATCTTAAGCATCGATCAGATTAGGGTTAAGGTGATCTCGTCAAACTCTAATTTCCGTCATATGAATTAATCATTCGATTCAAGTCCAATATGAAAATCCTAATAGAAACTCTTTCTATTATTTCACTCTGCCATATCCATGGGCCATGAACTTGATTCTCATGATCATCATAGGGCTGCTCCTCTTCTACCAAGGTACATAAATCCTCTATTAGTGCAATCCAATTCCTACAATGAACATGCTACAACCAACATACACCTCAAGGGATGAGTTGAAAATAATGAAAATTCATGTCTTAAATTTTCAACTCTTGAAAATATGAACTATCATTACCATTAACTCAAGGGATGCATCATAGACACTTTCAAATATACACTGTGATAGAAAATAACCCATTTTATTATTTATAATCAAAATTATAATTTTGCCCTTAGATGTGTATTACAAGTGTTGGCCAATTCTGGCTTCTAGGATACACATATTTAACAAACTCTTACTTGACCTAAAGCCAATTGGCTACAAATCTAAGTCCCATCTTCTAAAGATGGGTTTCGATCTTCTGCTGGCCCAATGGCTTTGTGAGTGGGTCTGTCGCATTGTCTACGGAGTTGACTCTCTTGACCTCGATATAATCTTTCTCGAGGTAATCGTGGATGAGGTGATATTGCCGCTCGATATGCTTGGATTTCTGATGAGACCTCGGCTCCTTAGCAAGGGCTATGGTGCCATTGCTGTCGCAGTATGGAGGAATGGCATCTAATGGCATCACTTCGATCTCTGTGGCAAATTTCTTATACCAGAATGCCTCCTTCACAGCTTCTAATGCAGTGATGAATTCTGCTTCAATGGTGGAATCTACTATCACTGTCTGCTTAGAACTCTTCAAATTGACAGCACCACCATTACACATAAATAGACTTCCAGATGTCGACTTTTGATCATCTATATCGGACATAAAATCTGAGTCTATATACCCCTGAACTTGGAGTTCTCCATTACCAAAAACCAACAACATATCCTTAGTTCTTTTCAAGTACTTAAGGATACATTTCACAGAAGTCTAGTATTCTTCATCTAGATTTGACTGATATCTGCTTGTGACACTCACAGCATGGGCTATATCAGGTCGTGTACATAACATGGCATACATGAGGCTCCCTATTGCTGAAGCATAAGGGATCTTATTCATGCATTCTATCTCCTCAGGTATGCTAGGGCACATCTTCTTGGAGAGATGATGCCATGTCTGAAGGGTACCAATCCCCTCTTAGAGTTTTTCATGCTAAACCTCTTTAGCACTTCCTCTATGTACATCTTCTGTGAAAGACCTAGCATCCTATTCGGTCTATCTCTATAGACCTTAATTCCTAGAATGAAAGGATGCTTCTCCTAGGTCTTTCATGGAGAATTCTTTGGATAACCATATTTTAACTGTGGTCAACATGGGAATATCATTCCCAATAAGGAGGATATCATCCACGTACAATACTAGAAAGACAATAGCGCTCCCACTGATCTTTTTGAAGACACATGATTCTTCCTCATTTTTGATGAAATCAAATAATTTGATCACATCATTAAATCGAGTATTCCAGTCCGAGATGCTTGCTTAAGTCCATATATGGACCTTTGCAGCTTGCAAACCTTATGATCAGTATCACTGGATGTGAAACCTAGCGGCTATTCCATATAGATATCTTCCTCAAGGTATCCATTTAAGAATACCATTTTCACGTCCATTTGCCATATTTCATAATCGAAATAGGCTGCAACAGCAAGCAATGTGCGGATGGATTTTAGCATAGCTACTGGGAAAAGGTATCCTGATAGTCAATGCCTTCACGCTGACTATAACCTTTTGCCACTAATCTAGCTTTGAATGTCTCCACATTTCCATCTGCACCAATCTTTCTCTTGTAAGATCCATTTACACCCAATAGGTACTATACCTTCTGGTGGATCTACCAAGGTCCAGACTTGGTTTGAGTGCATCGAGTCAATTTCTGACTTCATTGCCTCTAACCATTTCTTGGAGTCGATATCTGATATCGCTCGTTCATAGGTTTTGGGATCATCACCATGAGCCCCATTACCTACGAGGAACATATTTCTCTCTCTGAAATAATACCTAAGTACCTATTCAGGGGGACAAAAAACTCTTTTCGATCTACGAGGTGGAGGAGGTAGTGATTGTATTGGCTCAACCTGATTTGGTTCCATTTGGTCCTTAGCTCGTTGCTCTTGTGAGACTTTCTCCTCGAGCTTGATCTGCTTTCCAATGCCGCTATCTTGAATAAACTATTTTTCAAGAAAGATGGCATGCCGACTCATAATCACATTGTAGTCTTCTGGAATGTAGAAATAATATTCTAATAACTCTTTAGGATATCCTATAAATCGAGCTCTAAAGGATCTATACTCTAACTTGTCCGCTTGTTATCTTTTGACATGAGCCAGACAACCCCAAATTTTGAGATGACTCAGACTTGGTTTCTTACCATGCCATATCTCATATGGTGTAATAGGAACGATTTTAGAGGAAACCATATTCAAATATATAGCAGTTAACAGACCATGTCTCCAAAAAAAATTAGGAAGGTCTGTGAGCTCATCATGGATCGGACCATATCTAATAGGGTCTGGTTTCTCTATTCTGAAACCCCATTGAGTTGAGGTATTCCAGGTGGAGTCCATTGAGAGACTATGCCATTTTGCTTGAGATAGTCCAGTAATTTTCGACTAAGTTATTCACCTCCTCGATCTAATCGAAGAACCTTAATGCATTTTTTAGTTTGCTTTTCGACTTCATGTCTGAAGTCCTTGAACTTTTTAAAAGCTTCAGACTTATGTCTTATAAGATACACATATCCATACCGAGATAAATCATCGATAAAGGTTATGAAGTAGACAAAGTTGCCTCTAGTCGGCACATCAAATGGGCCGCATGCATCAGTATGTACTAGGGCAAGTAGATTCGTGGCCCTTTCCCCATGTCCTACAAAAGGGAGCTTAGTCATTTTGCCATGAAGACATGATTCACAAATTGGATATGACTCAGAAGTCAATGGACTCAATAGCCTGATTTTTTCTAATTTGTTAACCCTATCTTCTACTATATGATCTAGCCTTAGATGCCACAGATACCTATCGTTCGGACTATCCTTGAGTTGTTTTATAGCATTCACATTTCGCTCGATATTAAAGATAGATACATCAATATGTAACTGATAGAGACCATTAATGAGGAAACCATTTGTAATTTTATTTCTTTCATAAAGAATATTACAATGATCCTTAAGAAGAATAATTACATAGCCTTCTTACGCTAAACATGAAATAGAAATCAAATTTTTGCTTGCAGTAGGCACATAATAACAATCCCTAAGTGCTAAATCTAGCCAAATGGTAATCCAAGAGGGTAGGTTTCTACGGCCACAGCAGCAACTCTTGCTCCATTACCGATGCATAAGTTCATCTCACCATCCCTCAGCCTCCTGCTATCCTCAAGATCCTGCATAGAAGTACACAAATAAGCACTAGAATTAGAGTCAAGCATCCAAGTGGATGCAAAAGAAACCATAAGGTTAGATTCAATAACAAGCATACCTCCAGAAGGACCTATCTCCTTATTCTTCAGGGTGACCAGGTATATAGGGCAGTTCCGCTTTCAATGGCCGTTAGTATTACAATAAAAATACTTTCCTTTGTCAGCGGCCTTCTTCTTCAGCTCTACCTTCTTTTTCTTTTCGCCTTCTACCTTCTGCCTTTTCATAGACTTCTTCTTTCTAAAAGACTTTCTCTTGAAAGAAGTTTATTCCATAGCAAATACTGAGCCTTTAGAATCTTTCATAGAAAACTTAATAGTAAGCAGCATGTTCATAAGTTTGGCCAGAGTACTTAAAAATTTATGCATATAGTAGTTCATGATAAACTGCCCATACGCATCAATCAAGGATTCTAGAATTATATTATTTAGTAGATCCTAGTCTAACTTCACTCCGAGCTTCTCAAGCTCTTCCAAGTTATTGATCATCATCAAACAATGATCTTAGATTGACTGCCCATGATGCATTTTAGTCCTAAACAATCGTTTAGTAACCTGATATTTGGCTGCACGACTCTATTCACCAAACAACTCTTATAGGTGAGCCAATATTTAATGAGCAGTCTTGATATCTTCATGTTGGTGGTGAAGCTCAACAGACATTGAGCCCAACATGTAGTATCTGACCTTGTTATCTTCATCTATCCATTTATCAAGAGACACTCTCTATTCAGCGGATGGATGGGCTGGTAAGGTGGAAGGATCCTGATCCAATACATGAGTTAACTTTTTAAAATCCAAAATAATTTTGAAGTTTTAGAACCAATCCTTGTAATTGGGTCCGGTCAGTCTATGGGTGTCCAAGATACAGGCTAGTGGGTTGGATGCAGACATATTCCTATAGAGAGTCAAAATTTTTAGTTAGATTTTATAATTAAGACTTAAATAATTTATTTAAAATTTTAATTTTTAAATAAATTAGTTTTTACTATTTTTTTGAATTCCTACACTTTCTCTGTAGAGATGCAAAAATCTCCATGATTAATGATTTCTAGTGAATGGTGCAATCCCACCAACTGACTCATCACCTCATCTAACAGTTAATGGTGATGGGTTAGCCAATGAGTGAACAACTCTTGTTCAATGATTCTCTAATCATGGTGCACCCATGCTTGATCTCTAATTCATGAATCTCACCATGCCCAGAATATTGATTCACTCTTTAGTTAAGTCAGACCCACCATTTGCACAGATTGAATTTCTAATTGGGTCTCTCACCATATTCGAAATATTGAGCCCAATCCATCCTCCAGCTTGTAGCATCCAATGCCTAATAGACATGGTTGCATCTTTTCGGTGCAACTGAACCACTATGACCAGTCGATAATAATCAACCCCAAAAAGAGCCCGCACGTCTACAATGGTGGAAGACCTTAGACTTAATCTTTTTTGGAAAGATTTGATTTAGGTCTCTTTAAACTTAATTTGACATAGTCATAACTATTATGACTAACCTAGTGGCATGGGTTAGCTCAGATTATTAGCCACCTCAAATTAGAACTGAGTTGACAAATATGGCCAGATAAGTGAGACCGGTGGAAGGGATATGCCAATAACTCGATAAGAATGCATTTGAGTCGAATAGCTTCCAATTAAAAATCAGTCGATCATATCTGCCAAACTTACCTTAGACACCAAATTGTTGAGTTAGAACCAATCGAGTTAGCCTATAATCCAGACTCTAACTATTGAGACTAATTTGGTCTTAACTTGATCGATCACTCATGTGACTCAACCTTGACCCAGATTTAATCCTATTAGATTGGTCAATTTAAGCACTCTTGTTCCTATCTAACCAACTCTTGATTCGGTTTGATCAACTGCTAGACCTAATTGAGCTATCCAAGCCCGAACCTAATTTTATGAATATGTGTTAGATCTGAAAATTCTTAATTTTAGACCTAACATATTTGATAATCTTAATTCTTAATTAAGTATAGGGTTCATAAACAAAATATGTAAATAAAATCCTAGGATTTCAAGATCTAGGTTTTGCAGAAAATAAGCTTTGATTTTTGATTAAGGACGAATGCGCAACACCCCTATACATCACAAGAACACCCCATCGAATGGAAGGAGAGGATATTTAAATCCTACTTTATTCTTATGATCGGATGGCCAAGGGAATGCCTTAATCAAAAATATGATGAATTTATAAAACTAGTTAGATCAACATCATATATCACATATAAAAATTGATCTAACTTAAAAACATATTTTGCATACATATCATATATCATATCATGCATATTTTTAGATCTAAATTATCTCATAAATATCTAAAAAATAAAATTTAAATTTGATCATATCAAATTAAATTTATTCAAGATAACTTTGTAGAACTATTCTACAACTAATTTAAACATGCATTTATCATATCTCATATGAAAAAAAAAGAAAATTTAGTTTTTATTTTTTAGATCTAATTATAATATTTATAATATTAAAAAATAATAAATAAATAGATCTAAAATTATAATTAATCTAATTAAAATTATGATCATCCTAGACTACACATAGAACAATTCTATTCCTAGTCTAATTATGCATCTCATACATCTTAGATCTTAAATTATTTAATTTTCTTAATTTTTAATTTTAGATCTAATCACATCTAATGTGACATCTAAAATTATCTAATTATTAGATTAAAATTATATTAAAATTAGATCTAAATAATTATGGAACCTGGCTTTGATATCAGTTGAAGTGAAAACCCTATTTTTAGATCAGGTTCGTTCAGATCTAATTTGATCAAGAGGAATATTTCAAATTTTTTTTTCTTAGATCTAAATTAGATTTAAGACTCTTTAGATCTAATTTTATCAATCTAATAAAATAAAATAAAAATAAAATAAATTAAATCTAATTTAATTATATCTTGTTATGGGTAATCCTATTATCCTGTGATGATCTCGATGTTTGCCTGAGGTTCTGGATGTAGCCACACAAGTGCCTGACCTCTATCGGTATCCACTCAGATAGGATCTAGAGATCTTCTTCTTCTCTATCTATGCTCTAAAAATTAAATCTGGATCTGATCTTGAAGATCTTCAAAATGCCTTTTGAAGATCGGGGGTTATCTCTTGCAGCAGTGCTGTCTTCTTCTCTTCTTGTTGCCTTTCTCTTACTTGGATCACACCAAACTGAAGCCCAAAATCTTTTGGGCATGGAGAGGAGAGAGAGAATTATAGGGAGGCATGGAAAAGGAGAGAGAAGGGCTATGTGGCATGGGCAAGGGGTAGAAGCTTTGAATCCTAGGTGCAGACAGGATTTATATAGATCCTTCTGCGCCATGCAGTGCCACATTATCCCGACCAATCATGGCTCTTTATGCAATCAGATCTAAATCTGATTGATGGAATGACATCATCTGATTTAATTAGATTAGAGTCCCTCACAAACCTCCTTAGGTGGCATCAAGACTGATCAAAGAAAAGTCTTTGGCGCTACCCAAGTAGAGAGCATGAAGCAACCTGGAGTCCCATCTATATGGGACTCCAAGCATCATCCTCTTTAGATGCATGCCTCCCTAGGCATGTGCCTCCTTCCTTTCCTCTTTTTAGTAGGAGGATAAAGCCCCATCTTCTCTTCTATGGGTGTATGACATATGGACAGATGTCTAAGTGTCAAAGGTCAATGTTTGACCAAAGTCAAAAGAAAAGATTTAGCAGGTGACAAAAAATGGTAGGTGTTATCTCAAATTTATCTCATAAATTAAGACAATCCTTTTCTGATCTGAACAAGCTTCAGTCAGACTAAGTAAAGATTTTTGAGTGAGTCCAAATATATTTGGCTCAGTCGAGACAACTTTTAATGATTGTTAAAGGAGAACATTAGGCTCAATCATGTGCTAGCATGATTTTCTTGAACCTAATTAAATCTTATTCAAATTAATTAAACTAGGTTAGTCCAATTGATGATATTTAGATCCAAATTTTTTTTGTGTGATCCAGTTAGGTTCAGTTCATATGGTAAATG
>QRFJ01001113.1:196350-217742 GCA_006176705.1 Cocos nucifera | reverse complement strand
TTTGACTGGTCTTAGGCGCCCTCTAAGGAGGAATCCAGGGGTCTCTATTCCAACCAATCAGATTTAGATCTGATTTCACAAAGGGTTGTGATTGGTTGAGAGGAAGAGGAGTTGGATCACAAGAGGTCTATAAATAAGACCCTGCGCCCAACCCTAAAAGAAATTCAATAGAGATTTCCCACGCCCCAAGGCTGCCTCTCCCCTCCTTCTCCATGCCATAGTCTCTTCTCCCCTTGCTCTCCACGTCCAAAAGTGTTTTGGACTTAGGTTGGTGCGATTCAGATCAAGGAAAGGCGATCAAAAGCAAGAAGGCTGCGCTGCTGCAAAAGGACGACTGCAGATCTTCAAAAGAGTTTTGAAGATCCTCCAGATCAGATCCAGATCTGATTTTTGGAGGTGTGATAGAGAAGAAGAGGATCTCCAGATCCAACCCGAGTGGATACCGGTAGAGGCCAGGCGCTTGCGTGGCTAAGATCCAGAACCTTCCGCTGCAATCAGGATCATCTACAGGGTAATAGGATTACCCAAATCAGGTAAATTAAATTTGATTTAATTTATCTTATTTTATTTTATTTATTAAAATAATAAGAATCAGATCTGAAACATATCAAGATCTGATTGAGATCAAGAGAAAATTTTTGAAATATATCTCTTGATCTAATCAGATCTGGACGAACCTGGACCGGGAAATCAGGATTTCCCTTCAACTGGTATCAGAGCCATGGTTCTAAAATTGTTTAGATCTGATTTTAATTTTATTTTAATTAGAAAATAAAGTGATTTCAGATGTCACATGAGATGTGATCAGATCTGAAATCAGAAAAAATTAAAATTAAATGATTTGGATCTAAGAACATGAAGATATGCATGACTAGTTCTAGAATAGAATAGTTCTATAGAATAGTTTTGCATGTCTTTGATTTAATCTGATTAAATCATATTTTAGATCTTCTTATTTACTATTTTCTGATATTATAAGTGTTATAATAACATCTGATAAACAGCAAATAAAAATTATTTAATTTTAAATATCATATGAGATATGATAGATGCATGACTAGACTAGTTGTAGAATAGTTCTACATAATTGTCTAGATTAGAATTTATTTTGATTAGATCAATTTAAATCTAATTTTTTAGATTATTATGTGATAATTTAGATCTGAAAACATGCATGATTTGATACATGAGATGTATGCAAAATATGCCTTGATTAGATCTAAATTTGTATATGAGATATATGATATAGATCTATAACTGTTTTGTAGTATTACATGTTCCTGATTAAGGCGTTCCTCTTGGCCGTCCGGTCATAAGAACGAAGAAGGGTTTAAAGGCCCTCTCTTCCCATTCGATGGGGTGTTCTTATGACGTGTAGGGGTGCTGCGTGTTCGTCCTTAATCAGAAACCCAAAACTTACTTTCTGCAAAACCCTAGATCCTGAAACCCTAGGATTTATTGTGCATATTTTGTTTATGAACCCAACTTAATTAAGAATTAAGTTTATGGAATATTAATTAGGTCTAAAATTGAGAATTTCAGATCTAAGACATATTCATAATACTGGGTTCGGGCTTGGGTAGCTCAATTAGGTCTAAGCGGTTGATCAAACCGAATCAAGAGTTGGTTAGATGGGATCAACAATGCTTAAATTGACCAGCCTAATAGGATTAAGTCTGGGTCAAGATCGAGTCACGATCAAGCAAGACCTAATTAGGCTCAGAGGTTAGAGTCTGGATTGTAGGCTAACCCAATTGGTTCTGACTCAACAATTTGGTGTCTAAGGTAAGTTTGGCACAGACGACCGACTGGTTTTTAATTGGAAGCTACTCGACCTGAATGCGTTCTTGTGCGAGTTAACGGCATATTCCTTCCACCGGTCTCACTTACCTGGCCATATCTGTTGACACAGTTCTGATCTGAGGTGGTCAATAATCCGAGCTGACCCATGCCACTAGGTTAGTCATAATTGTTATGACTAAGCCAAGTCTAGTTTAATGAGACCTGAATCAATTCTCCCTAAGAAAAGATTAAGTCCTGAGGTCTTCCACCATTGTAGACGTGCGGGCCCTTCCCGGGGTTGATTGTTCTCGGCTGGATACAGTGGCTCAGTTGCACCGGGAAGACGCAACCATGTCTATTAGGCATTGGATGCTATGGGCTGGAGGATGAGTTGGGCTCAATATTTCGGATACGGTGAGAGACCCAATTAGGAACCCAGTCTATGCAAATGGTGGGTCTGACTTAACTAAGGAGTGGATCAATATTTCCGGATACGGTGAGATTCATGAATTAGAGACCAAGTTTGGGTGCACCATGATTAGAGAATCATTGAACAAGAGTTGTTCACTCATTGGCTAACCCATCACCAATAACTGTTAGGTGAGGTGATGAGTCAGTTGGTGAGACCGCACCACCCACTAGAAATCATCAATCGCGGAGATTTTCGCATCTCTACAGAGGGAGTGTAGGGATCCGAGAAAATAGTGGGAGCTAATTTGTTTAAAAATAAAATCCCTAAACAAATTGGTCAAGTCAAAATTACAGTATCTAACTAGAATCTTTGACTCTCTACAGGAAAATGTCTGCGTCCAACCCACTGGCACGTATCCTAGACACACATAGACTGACTGGACCCAATTATAAAGATTGGCTCAGGAACTACAAAATTGTTTTGGGTTCAGAGAAGTTAACACATGTTTTGGACCAGGACCCTCCCACCTTACCAGCTCGTCCATCCACTGAACAGAGAGCGTCTCTGGAAAAATGGATTGACGAAGACAATAAGGCCAGATACTACATGTTGGGCTCGATGTCTGATGAGCTCCAGCGCCAACATGAAGATATCGGGACTGCTCGCCAAATGTTGGCTCACCTGCAGGAGATGTTTGGTGAACAGAGTCGCGCAGCCAAATATCAAGTCACGAAATGACTTTTTAAGGCTAAGATGCGTGATGGGCAGTCAGTCCAAGATCACTGTCTGACAATGATCAAGGACATGGAAGAGCTTGAGAAGCTCGGTGTGAAGTTGGACTTGGATCTGCAGAACGATATTATTCTGCAATCCTTGACTGATGCATATGGGCAATTCATCATGAATTACCACATGCATAAACTTCAAAATTCCTTGGCCGAGTTGATGAATATGCTGGTTACCGCTGAGCTTTCTATGAAAGGTTCTAAAGGCTCAGTTCTTGCTATGGAACGGACTTCTTCCAAAAGAAAGTCTTATGGAAAGAAAAAGAAGTCTGTGAAAAAGCAAAAGGTAGAAGGATCAAAGAAGAAGAAGGCAGAACCGAAGAAGAAGGTCGATGGCAAAGGAAAGTGTTTCCATTGCAACAGCGACGGCCATTGGAAGCGGAACTGCCCTACTTACCTGGCCACCCTGAAGAACAAGAAGGAAGGTCCTTCTGGAGGTATGCTCGTTATTGAGTCTAACCTTACGGTTTCTTCTGCATCCAGTTGGGTGCTTGACTCTGGTTCTAGTGCTCATCTGTGCACTTCTATGCAGGGTCTTGAGGATAGCAGGAGGCTGAGGGATGGAGACATGATCCTACGCGTCGGTAATGGAGCAAGAGTTGCTGCAGTAGCCGTGGGAACATACCCTCTTCGATTACCATCTGGTTTAGACTTAGTTTTAAAAGACTGTTATTATGTGCCTGCAGCTAGCAGGAATTTGATTTCTGTTTCATGCTTAGCACAAGAAGGTTATGTGATCACCTTCTTTAAGGACCATTGTAACATTCTTTATGAAAGAAATAAAATTGCAAATGGTTTCCTTGTTAATGGTCTTTATCAGTTGCATATTGATGTACCTGTTTTAACTATCGAGCAAAACGTGAATGCCAAACGACCTAGGGATAGTCCAAACGACAGATATCTATGGCACCTGAGATTAGGTCATATAGCAGAAGATAGGATTAACAAATTGGAGAAAAATGGGCTATTGAGTCCATTGACTTTTGAGTCATATCCAACTTGTGAATCTTGTCTTCAAGGCAAAATGACTAAACTCCCTTTTGTTGGACATGGGGAGAGGGCCACAGATCTCCTTGCCCTAGTACATACTGATGTGTGCGGCCCATTTGATGTGCCGGCTAGAGGCAATTTTGTCTACTTCATTACCTTTACCGATGATCTGTCTAGGTATGGGTATGTGTATCTTATGAGACACAAGTCTGAAGCCTTTTGAAAAGTTCAAAGAATTCAGACATGAAGTAGAAAAACAAACTGGAAAACCCATTAAGGTTCTTCGATCAGATCGAGGAGGTGAATACCTTAGCCGGGAATTCCTAGACTATCTTAAGGAAAATGGCATAGTCTCTCAATGGACTCCACCAGGAACACCTCAACTCAACGGGGTTTCAGAACGGAGAAATCGGACTCTATTGGATATGGTTCGATCCATGATGAGCTTCACAGACCTCCCTGATTTTCTTTGGGGACATTCATTATTAACTTCAATCTATTTACTGAATAGGGTTCCCTCTAAAACCGTTCCTACCACACCGTATGAGATATGGCACGGTAAGAAACCAAGTCTGAGTCATCTCAGAATTTGGGGTTGTCCGGCTTCATGTCAAAAGACAACAAGCGGACAAGTTAGAGTTTAGGTCCTTTAGAGCTCGATTCATAGGATATCCTAAAGAGTCATTAGGATACTATTTCTACATTCCAGAAGACCACAATGTGATTGTGAGTCGACATGCCATATTTCTTGAAAAATAGTTTATTCAAGATAGTGGCATTGGAAAGCAGATTAAGCTTGATGAGAAAGTCTCACAAGCAGAACGAGCTAAGGACCAAGTGGAACCAAATCAGGTTGAGCCAATAAGAACACTACCTCCTCCACCTCGTAGATCGGAAAGAGTTTCCCGTCCCCCTGAAAGATACTTAGGTATTATTTCAGAGGATGTAGAGGAAATGTTCCTCATAGGTAATGGTGCTCATGGTGATGATCCCAAAACCTACAACGAGGCGATATCAGATATCGACTCCGAGAAATGGCTTGAGGCAATGAAGTCAGAAATTGACTCGATGCACTCAAACCAAGTCTGGACCTTGGTAGATCCACCAGAAGGTATAGTACCTATTGGGTGTAAATGGATCTTCAAGAGAAAGATTGGTGCAGATGGGAATGTGGAGACATTCAAGGCTAGACTGGTGGCAAAAGGTTATAGTCAACGCGAAGGCATTGACTATCAGGATACCTTTTCCCCGGTAGCTATGCTAAAATCCATCCGCACATTGCTTGCTGTTGCAGCCTATTTCGATTATGAAATATGGCAAATGGACGTGAAAACGGCATTCCTAAATGGATATCTTGAGGAAGATATCTATATGGAACAGCCGCTAGGTTTCACATCCAGTGATACTGATCACAAGGTTTGCAAGCTGCAAAGGTCCATATATGGACTTAAGCAAGCATCTCGGAGCTGGAACACTCGTTTCAATGATGTGATCAAAAAGTTTGGTTTCATCAAAAATGAAGAGGAACCATGTGTTTTCAAAAGGGTCAGTGGGAGCGCTGTTGTCTTCCTCGTATTGTACGTGGATGACATCCTCCTTATTGGGAATGATATTCCCATGTTGACATCAGTCAAGATGTGGTTGTCCAAGGAATTCTCCATGAAAGACCTAGGTGAAGCATCCTTTATTCTAGGAATTAAGGTCTATAGGGATAGACCGAATAGGATGCTAGGACTTTCACAGAAGATGTACATAGAGGAAGTACTAAAGAGGTTTAGTATGGAAAACTCTAAGAGGGGATTAATACCCTTCAGACATGGTATTCATCTTTCCAAGAAGATGTGCCCCAGCACACCTGAGGAAATAGAACGCATGAGCAAGATCCCTTATGCTTCTGCAATAGGGAGCCTCATGTATGCCATGCTATGTACACGACCTGATATAGCCCATGCTGTGAGTGTCACAAGCAGATATCAGTCAAATCCAGGTGAAGAACACTGGACTTCTGTGAAATGTATCCTTAAGTACTTGAGAAGAACTAAGGATATTATGTTGGTCTTTGGTAACGGAGAACTCCAAGTCCAGGGATACACAGACTCGGACTTCATGTCCGATATAGATGATCGAAAGTCGACATCTGGGAGTCTGTTTGTGTGCAATGGTGGTGCTGTCAGCTGGAAGAGTTCCAAGCAAATGATAGCAGATTCCACCATGGAAGCAGAATATATCGATCAAGTCGAGCATTCTGGTCAAGAAGTTTGCTGCAGAAATTGGAGTAATGCCATCAGATGCCATTCCTCTTACTGCGACAACAATGGCGCATAGCCCTTGCTAAGGAGCCGAGTCTCACCAGAAATCCAAGCAATTGACGGTGATACCATCTCATCCGCGATTACCTTGAGAAAGGTTACGTTGAGGTCAAGAGAGTCAACTCCACAGATAATGTGGCAGACCCACTTACAAAGCCGTTGGGCCAGCAGAAGATCGAAGCCCACCTTGAGAAGATGGGACTTAGACTTGTAGCCAATTGGCTTTAGGACAAGTGGGAGATTGTTAGATATATGTGCCCTAGAAGCCAGAATTGGCTGACACTTGTAATACACTTCTAGGGGCAAAATTATAATTTTGACTATAATTAATAAAATGGGTTATTTTCTATCACATATGTGTATTTAGTGTCTGTGATACATCCTTTGAGTTAATGGTAATGATAATTCATATTTTCAAGAGTTGAAAATTTAAGACATGAATAATCATTATTAACTCATAAACAGCTCCCGACCATAGGATCATCACGAGGATGGTGATTGATCCGGAAGGTTGGTGTACGATCGCTTCTCTTTAGTAGATGAGTCTTGAGTCTACGGTGTGGAGACACCGGAGCGAGAGTACAGGTACTCGTTAGAGAACGAGGGCACTGAGCGTGACCACCTCGAGTAGTCATTAGGGAAGTCTACCTTCTCGTCAATGACTGACTCGATGCTGCAGTAGTGTGTCTGGTTCTTTGACCTGAGATGCATCGGCAGTTCACCTTGAGGGTGTTATAGTTTGACTACACCATTACTCGGTCTCCTAGCCATATGGAACCCTGAGGTGTATGTTGGCTATAGCATGTTCATTGTAGGAACTGGATTGCATCAAGATGGGAATCTATCTACCTCGGTGGTAGAGGAGTAGCCCTATGATGATCATGAGAATCAAGTCCAGAAAGCCCATGGCCATGGCAGAGTGAAATAATAGAAAGAGTTTCTATTTAGATTTTCACATTGGACTCGAATCGAATGATTACATCATATGACAGAGACTAGGGTTTGACGAGTTCACCTTAACCCTAATCTGATCGGGGCTCAAGATAGAAGAACTTAATCACACAGGTAGCTGCACCAAGAGGTTCGCATTCAGCTCTGATGGGTTGCCACCATATACTGCTAGGTGTCACTGGTGGATTTTGGGAGCAATTAGAATGATTTAGATGATCGATCATTCTAGCTGTTCGAATCAGAAGAGTTCTGATCCATCGAAAGGAGTTTCGATGATGTCTATGATAGAGATCATGACATATCCCATTACCATACAGAACTGAACCTAACTGGGTCACACAAACAAGGGTTTGAATCTGGTGATCATCAATTGAACTGATCTAGTTCAATTGATCTGAATGAGATTCAATTAGGTTCAAGGAAATCGTGCTAGCACTCGATTGAACCTAACGTTCTTCTTTTACTATCATAAATAAGTTGTCCTGACTGAGCCAAAGGAGTTTGTGCTCAATCAGAGGCCTTCATATGGTCTGACTGGAGGTTGTCCAAGTCAGAATAGGTTGTCTTATTTGTAAGACATTACCTGCCATTTTTGGTCACCTGCCATTTCTTGTTCTTTGACTTTGGTCAAAAGTCTACCTTTGACTGGTCAAACGTTGACCATTGACCCTTTGACTTTTGACCACATGTCATGCACCTATTGGAGAGCTGGTGGGGGCCTGTCCCCCTGCCAGAACCTGGCAAGGAGAAGGGCGCACGCCAAGGGTGGCGTGAGCCCAAGTAGGAGGCGCCTAGGAGTCCTTGTTGGACAAGGACTCCACCTCCCTTTTGGATTCCAATCAGAGTTCTACTAAGAATCCAGTTTGACTGGTCTTAGGCGCCCTCTAAGGAGGAATCCAGGGGTCTCTATTCCAACCAATCAGATTTAGATCTGATTTCACAAAGGGTTGTGATTGGTTGAGAGGAAGAGGAGTTGGATCACAAGAGGTCTATAAATAAGACCCTGCGCCCAACCCTAAAAGAAATTCAATAGAATTTCCCACGCCCCAAGGCTGCCTCTCCCCTCCTTCTCCATGCCATAGTCTCTTCTCCCCTTGCTCTCCACGTCCAAAAGGTGTTTTGGACTTAGGTTGGTGCGATTCAGATCAAGGAAAGGCGATCAAAAGCAAGAAGGCTGCGCTGCTGCAAAAGGACGACTGCAGATCTTCAAAAGAGTTTTGAAGATCCTCCAGATCAGATCCAGATCTGATTTTTGGAGGTGTGATAGAGAAGAAGAGGATCTCCAGATCCAACCCGAGTGGATACCGGTAGAGGCCAGGCGCTTGCGTGGCTAAGATCCAGAACCTTCCGCTGCAATCAGGATCATCTACAGGGTAATAGGATTACCCAAATCAGGTAAATTAAATTTGATTTAATTTATCTTATTTTATTTTATTTATTAAAATAATAAGAATCAGATCTGAAACATATCAAGATCTGATTGAGATCAAGAGAAAATTTTTGAAATATATCTCTTGATCTAATCAGATCTGGAACGAACCTGGACCGGGAAATCAGGATTTCCCCTCTCTGATCATGATCTGAACGAACTCTTGAACTCGAGAAATCAGGTCAAAATTATAATTTTGTTCTTCGATGTGTATTACAAGTGTTAGCCAATTTTGGCTTCTAGGCCACACATATCTAAAAGCACATGGGTTGGCCAATCAAAGTTGGGCTCATGTGCAGTCTATGTGGATTCGAGTACCTACTAGAAAATTAAAGTAATTTCTCAAATTGGAGGTAGAGGCTACCAATTCGAACAAAATAGTGGGAGATCCTTTAGACTAAAGTTCAAATCTTTAGGCTTAAAATAATTCATATACATTAGGTTAATATTCTCTTATCTTAAATTAAGGCTAAACCTTAATTGCTCCTATCACTGTTAGATAGTGATGACTTATGGAATCCAACTTCGATAATTAGTATCGAAAGGTGAATTTGGTTCAGCAGTACGAATAGGTTTGTAGTGGGACTTCTTAGCCTAGTCAAAATAATTAGTCCAACATTGATCCAAATCAGGCATGGTGCTTTTACTTTTAGAAGCAGGATCATAGAAAGAAGAATTGTCTTGCTTTCCTTGACCATAACAGGCTGAACAAGAGATAGGAGCAAGAGTTGTTCATCAAGGATGTTATATGATAACATCTTGAAATTCTTTTATTTAAAATTCTACTAGCTGGGTATTGGATACCAATAGTCCTATGCAATTTATTGCAAGGATTTTTAGTAAAGTAGAATGTTTGAAAATGGTGAGAAATACCTGAATGTTTGGGATGGAAGTCTTGTTCCAATCCTAGCTTTAGAAATTGTCAAGCTTATTTTCAAAAGATGTCATTTCGAGTGATTGTCATCATTGTCCATCATTTATGATAAATATGATCTCTATTGGCCTTTTGGTTAGAGATGGTTATTATTTATCAATAATAAAGATTGTTGTAATATTATTATGAATAATGTTACAATAATATATGGATAATAAAGAAATGATATTTAACATTTACACAGTCTGTTAGGTGTAATATACACACCCAAGTTAGATTATGTCATGGATGTCTATCTTTGGCATTATAGGCTTAGTCATCTTGACAAGAATAGGATAAATGAGTTAGCTTGAGAGAAAAATCTCGACATCAATAATTATGAATCATTGATAACTTGTGAATCTTGTCTTCTTGGAAAGATGACAAAGTCACCTTTTACTGGAAAAGATGAAGGAGCCGATAAAGTTCTAAGTCTCATACATATTGATGTATGTGGACCTATGAACTTAAGTACCAAAGGAAGATATTAGTATTTCATTACAGATGACCTATCTGGGAATGGGTGCGTCTGGCCTAAATCATTTGAAATGTTCAAATGATTCAATAATGAAATAGAAAAATAAACTGAAAAGAGTATTGAAACTCTTCGATCAGATTGAGGAGGCGAATACTTATCCAGTAAGTTTGTGACATATCTAGAAGAGAATAGGATTCTCTCTCAGTAGTTTTTTTTTAGAACATAGTATATCTGAAAGGAGAAATTGAACTTTATTGGACATGGTTTAATCCACGATAGGGTTCACTAGTCTGTCTGTTTCAGGGTTGTGCTCTTATAACTATTTGTTTTACTCTGAATATTTACACCAAGTAAATATATTGACTCCATATGGGATATGGATCGAGCATAGACCTAGACTCTCTCACCTTTGGGTTTGGAGTTGATCGGCCTATGTCATAGGTTTGCACATAGATAAACTTGGATCCTGGTCCAATAGGTATTTAAGGGTGATTAATTCTACCATGCTGAAGAACATAAGATGTTCATCAGCAGTAGGGCATTCATTTTGGAAAGAAGTTTCTTAGAGAAGGAACTAATGCCTATCAAGTTGAACTCAAAAAAGTTTGACTGGTAGAAAAGAACCGATGTAATCTAGTAAACCTATAGAATCAAATTTGATCAAATCAAATTTGGAGCCCATTAAAGTATCACCTTTAAGGAGATCTGGTAGGGTACCACATTAGCGAGACAGATACTTCAGTATCTAGGTTCGGGATAGTGATCCTATTGAGCTCGATGAGAATAAGGATCCGATCACTTATAGGGATACAATGCAGTGGTTTGACTCTGAGAAGTGGCTTGGAGCCACATGTTCTAGATTGAAGTCTATGAAAATCAATAGTGTATGGACACTAGTTGATTCACCTAAAGGGATAAAACTCATTGGGTGTGAATAAATTTTCAAAAGGATCAGAGTAGTGCAGACGGAAAGGTAAAGATCTTAAAGTCCGTTTGGCTATTATCTCAGAATTCGAACATACATTTTAAACGTATGTCTTTGTTATGAATAAAGACAAATCCTGCATTTGTATGTGGATAAAATATTTTATAGTGTTATTCCTTATATTGTCTATAGATGAAATTCTCTTAATCGAGAATTGCATTCCAGCATTATAAGGAAAAAAGATTTAGCTATCATCTTATTTCTCTATGTACGAGATCAGACATGGTATACTTACTAGAGGTAGTGAGTAGATTTTAGTCTGATCCAAGTGAGAACCACGGAAAAATTGTATAGAGAATCCTTAAGTATTTGGAAAATACTAAGGTTCAGTGACTTAAATATAAAATTACTAACTTGAAACATGTAGATGTTTTCAGTCAGAACAAGATGACAATAAGAGAATATTGGGTTATACCCTAATTATAGGAGCAAACTGCTAGAAAGGTTTCAAGCAGGATATTGCAGCCTATTTAGTTAGTGATGTAGAGTACATCGTGGCATATGATGCTTCCATGTAAGCTGTGTAGCTGCTGAGGTTCATTAGCAAGTTAGGAGTGGAACCCTCTATCGATGGCCCAGTCCTATCATAGCACTGGAGCCATAGCTTAGACTAACGAATCAAAGGACTAGCATATTCTGCATCATTATCATCTTTGATTTTAAATCAGGATGACATCGACCTTTAGAAGATCGATGAAAGAGGAGAACTTGACCGACCCATTTGCTAAGGCCTCGAAACTAAGAAGTTCTATGAACTCAAGTGGAAGATAGGATATTTGATATCATTTTGATTGGCTTCAGTCCAAGTGAGAGTTGTTGAAAAATGTATCATAAAGTTAATCATCTAAGTCGTAGATGATTGAAACTTGTATATGAATTATCTAATAATAATAGTTATTTGGCTAGTTCATCATAAAAGTTCTATCTTCCTTAAATGAACTCCTAAATTATGATGAAGTTCTTAGAACCACAATCAATCGATAAAGAAGGATTTATCGAATGGTTCTTAAACTATTCATGATAAAATGATAAGTTATTAATAAGGATGATAACATATCGAGTGTAGATCATTGTATGCCATATGCGTTGGTTATCCTCATAATCAAGTGGTGTGGAGACACTGGTATGACATCCAGGTAAGATATAGGAGTACATCTACACTGAACGTGATCAATGTAGCACTCTACTGTCAAGAGTAGCTAGTTAAAGTGAATAGATATAAGTGTCCTTCCAACTTGAGATCACCAAGGTGACTTCAAGCAACTCACTATACTTTGATGCTGGACTGCTTTTATTTCTAATATAGGTTTGAAAGATTTTTGGATATAGTCAAGTACTTGTAAAGTCAGTGTATGAGTCAAGATGGGATGGACCACTTCTAATTAACTTTAGGAAGAGAATGTCTCATTGTGTTTCAATTTAGCAAAACCTAGGCCTGGGTAATCCTCGTGAGGTGTCACAAAATTTATAAAATTTTAAAACACAATAGAGATGACTTGTATGAGTATTGATAGCTTACTCGAGGTCTTCTTGAGCATTATTGATCATAGAGATAAATTATACAGTAACCATGGTCCAGGGTTCTAAGAATGTTGCTTTGCATACATTCAATCTATCCAGGCATCCAGTACCATTGCTAGATGGTCATTTCAATTGATACAGAAATTAGTTTCTATGCTATCAGCTTAGGTTCGAACCTATGGGGTCACATATATTAGAGGTTGTAATCTGATCGGATGGTTAATCGATGATTGAGAATCATTTTGAGGTCAAACTATCAATGCGATTGATGTTTGACCTAATGCAAGTATTGCAGGAGGATCGATTAGCAATTGGATGGCTAATTAGCTCAATTTGATTGAGTAATCAGGCTGAGATCAAGTCTAATTGAATTAGATTCAATTAGTGTTGGCTTGGACTTAATTGGGTTAAGTCTAATTGATTTATTGGATAAGCCAATTGCAAGAGAGAACAAGTCCCTATTCGACTAAGACTTGAGTGCACCTAATTTGATTAGAAATTAAATTAGATTTAAATATGATCTAAATCTAATTTAATTAGGTTTTTAATTGGATTAGGATTGTCTATTAATTAGGTTGACTCAAATCTAATTTAAATGAGATTTAAATTGGGTTTAAGATGGCTTTGACCTAGTCAAAATAGGAGAGTCCTAGTTAGACTAGGACTCCTCCTTTCCTTGCGCCATATTAGAGGTTCCATGCCCACTAATTAATTCCAAAATTTTTTACATGATTTCCCATGCCCAAGATAGCTTCTCCACACCCCATAATCTCAGGTTTTGGGATCAAGTTTGACTTGGTCATAATTGGAAATTGGTTTGGATTTGAATTCTTCTTGATAGAGTTTTAGAAATCCAAAACTCTTCCTTATTGTTTGCGCCAACCTTCCCCATGCCTACCAGATTCTCCTTAGCACTTTTGGTCTTCTTTTGTATGTGGAATAGAGGAATCTCTTGCCACAATTTTAGGGGGAGGCATCCAAGAGTTGGACGCCCCCCAAATTCATCCATAGTTTCTTAGTTTGACTATGTCTTTTGACCTAGTCTTCCTAATTTTATGGCACCTCCTATTTGATAGGAATCAGCGAGATTTGCCCTAGATTTTTCCATGAAAAAATAGAGAAAAGAAAGGAGGTATGGCATGGGGGTTATGGGTCCCAACCATCTTGGAGGAAATGTTTTCTTTTGGACATCAAATGTTGATGTCTTGATGAAGACAAAGGTAAGAGAAGATTGTCTTCTCTTGGTTTTTTCTTTAAGTGTTTTCTTTCTTATTCCTCCATGTACTTTTATGTGATAAAATTTGAGAGAGAGAGAGAGAGGAAGAGGGCATGGGGATCTGTGCTCCAACATGTTGGGGCATGGTGATCATCTTTGGACATGATTTGATCATGTCCTGTTGAGAGAAGGACAAGAGAAGAAAGGTCTTCTCTTAGGGTTTCCTTGAGAGCCCTTCTTCTCTATTTATTTGTAGGATTTTTCTAAGAGAAAAATTAGAGATGTTAGATCTGAAAACATAGAAAAAATTCTAGAGAAGAAGGTCTCCTCTTGTCCTAATATAGAGATGTTTTTAGAATATCAATCATTGTTGTCTTGAAAGAGAAGATTTATCTTCTCTTAGGATATTTTTTTTATTTTATTTTTTATTTTTTTGGAGATCCAAGGGTTGGATCTCTCCTTTATTTTTCCTTATGTTCTTCAACTTTTGGAGTGTCCAAGAGATCCGAAGAACATGTATTTGATTAACCATCAGGAGGGATCCGTGAGAAGCTAGCATTTTGAGCGAATCTTCATTCGACGAACCCTCGATCTATTTTGCAGCCTCGTGTGGATCACCTGTAGATGTCGGACACGTGTGCAGCTTCGAAGGCAACAACGAAAATCAATCATAGAGTTTTTGACTCGCGTGAAGGTAAGAGATCTGATCTCTTCTTGACCTAGATGCGATCTATAGTTTAGATCTAGAACTATTCTAGATCTAGGGTATTGATTTGATCAATACCAAAACTTTTATTTTTAATTTTAGAATGCATTATGACATATTATAGATCCTTGATGTAGGGTTTAGTAATTAGATTACATGCATATTATAGGTTAAATTGTTTAATCTATGTCTTTCGCTATTTTAATTTTGAAAAAATTTCAAAATCTATGCATGAAATCCTGCATGTTTTCCAACAATGATGGCCGATCTACTCTTTGAAGATCTTATTCACTAGGTGCTAGTAGATTGCACCTGCATTTTTGAGCCCAAAGGATATAATTCTATAACAATAGAGACCATGGTTAGTAATAAAAGTAGTTTTCTCATCATCTTCTGGTGCCATCCGGATTTGATTGTAACCGAAAAAGGAATCCATGAAAGTGAGGAGCTCGTGGCCTAGAGTCACGTCTACCAGTTGCTCAATTCTGGGTAGGAGATAGCTATCGTTTGGACGGACTTTGTTCAACTTCTTAAAGTCTATGCATATTCTCTACTTGCCATTCACCTTTTTGACGAGGACCATGTTAGAGACCCAGCTTGGGTAAGAGACTTCATGGATGAATTTGGCCTTAAGGAGCTTATCAATTTCTTCTACAATTGCCTTCTGCCTTTCTGGAGCATAGTCGTACATTTTTTTCTTCACTGGTTGATGTTTGGGATCGACAGCCAAACGATGTTCTATGACTTCAGCATCAATTTCAGGCATGTCTTTGGGACCTAGGCAAAGATATCCACATTTTTCTATAAGAAGGTGATGAGCTATTTTTGGATTTCTTTTCCCAGGTTGGAGCTGATCTACATAGTGTGTTCTTCATTCCCATCATTTAAAAAAAATGAGGTAAACTCTTCCATAGGTTCTCCTCGTTCTTCAGTAAGCTCATCCTGGACATCCAGCCCATCCACTGGACAAGAGTCAAGCTGCACGCTCCTTTGCAAAGAAATTGAGTAGCAATGCCTTGCTAGAGCGTGATCTTCTTTGACTTCTCCAATTTTATAACTTGTTGAAAACTTTATTTTCAGATAATAAGTCAACACCACTGCCTGAAGTGCATTTAGACCGGATCAGCTGAGAATTGCATTTGTTGACCCTGAGATTGATTTTGATGATTCCAAAATATTGAGTATATTATGTATTTAACCATATATTTCATGAGTGGATGTAGATCTTTTCAGGTATTTAAATTGAAGAATCATTTCAAGAAAAGATCTACAAAAATTCATCAAGTCAAGATCCTTAAAGAAAAAAATTTTCTTAAGCTTCCAAAGATCAGAAGAAAGAGAGCTCTTTGACCAAAATAAGGAAGACATAAGGTGGAATTCAAATAAAAATCAAATCTTCTTGATCGGTGCAAAAAATTCCTCAAAATAGCCTTGAAGCAGTTTTTTGAGACATCTTCTAAATTTTTTGAGAGGTCTCATGGAGTCTGGCATAGTAAAACAAAGTTTTGGCATAGTCCCGAGAGGTCTCGAGTTGAACTTGAGATGTCTCATTCTCAGGAGATAGAAACTTCATTTCTATGCTCTAAGAGTGAGAGGTCTTGTAGGATTCTCGAGAGGTCTCATGGTTCAGGCGAGACGTCTCGTTCAGAACTAAGAGGTCTTAAGATCTGGTGAGAGCTCTCGATCTGTGCGGACAACCTTCAATGGATAGTTTTGCAACGACTATTTTTCGATTCCAACGGCTATTTTAGAGCTTCTAATAGCTAGAACTCTCACTCCAACCATCTCTAAAGGTATTTAAAGAAGGAGAATCAATTGGAAAGAATAAGAAAGGGATCTAGAGAGAGAAATCATTTCAAAACCTAAGGGATTCTATTGCACATCAATAAAAGAGAAAAATAGAGGGATTTTACAGCAATTTCAAAGGGTATTCAAGAGCTATCTTCTACAGCTTCTCAAGCATTCTCTCAAGCCTAAAGAAGAATTTCCAAGCTTCAAAAGAGCCGATAATTCAATCTCTTCGTGCTTAAAGAGTTTCAACTCTATTTTTTATTTTTGTGCTAAAATTCTTATATTATATTTTTGTTTCTTTTCTAGTTTCTTTGGAGAAAAGAAACTTGGGGATTAGACCTGTCCAAGCTCGGAATTGGACACTATAGATTTTGGTTGGTGGGTCCAAAAAACCAACTAGGTTGTTAGTGAACCTGAAAAACTAATGGTGTTAGGTTTTGGTTGGTGCTTTTGTGAAAACCAACTAGCTTTATTGGTGAACTTGAAAAATAAACACACTATAATCAAGGGTGGATTATAGTGAAAATCTCAAGAGAAGCTTGGAGAGTAGACATAGGTGCGGGTTGCACCAAATTACTATAAATCTTTGTATGTTTGTGTTGTGCTCTTTTCTTCTTTCTCTTTCCATACTTTGCATGCTTATAATTCTTGCTTTACTTTCATAGTTTGATTTTGTTATCTTAATTGCACTGCTTATATTGCATACATTTCAATGCACCACTTAGGTTAAATTAAAGCACAAACTTGTTTAAAATGCAAATTTAGTTGAAATTTTTAAAAGAACCCAATTCACCCCCCCCCCCCCTCTTGGGTTGCTACCTTTGGGCAATAATTGGTATTAGAGCTAGGTTCTCTAATATTTATTTATTAACCTAGTGGTTAAAAGAGTAAAAGATCATAGTAACCCCATTTGGTTCATTATTTGTTGAGGGCCAATCTACATCTAGACCACTACTATTTAATGGCATAAATTATACATTTTGGAAAGCTAGAATGAAAATTTTCATACAAGTTTTAGATTATGACATATGGAGAGTCATAACTAGAGGAACCCACACACCCACAATTGAAATTAATGGTATGTCTATTCCCAAACCAAAAAAAGATTGGGATGATTTTGATAAGAAGATAGCTCAATTAAATGCTAAAGTCATCAATATTCTTTATGTTAGATATATGTGCCCTAGAAGCCAAAATTGGCTGACACTTGTAATATACTTCTAGGGGCAAAATTATAATTTTGACTAATATCAATAAAATGGGTTATTTTCTGTCACATATGTGTATTTAGTGTCTGTGATACATTCTTTGAGTTAATGGTAATGATAATTCATATTTTCAAGAGTTGAAAATTTAAGACATGAATAATCATTATTAACTCATAAAATGCTCCTGACCATAGAATCATCACGAGGATGGTCATTGATCTAGAAGATTGGTGTACAATCGCTTCTCCTTAGTAGATGAGTCTTGAGTCTATGGTGTGAAGACATCGGAGCGAGAGTATAGGTACGAGGACACTGAGCGTGACCATCTCGAGTAGTCATTAGGGAGTCTATCTTCTTGTCAATGACCGACTCGATGCTGTAGTAGTGTGTCTAATTCTTTGACTTGAGATGCATCGATAGTTCACCTTAAGGGTGTTATACTTTGACTACACCATTACTCGATCTTCCAGCCATTCGGAACCCTGAGGTTTATGTTGGCTATAGCATGTTCATTGTAGGAACTGGATAGCATCAAGATGGAATCTATCTACCTCGGTGGTAGAGGAGCAGCCCTATGATGATCATGAGAATCAAGTCTAGAAGTCCATGGCCATGGCAGAGTGAAATAATAGAAAGAGTTTCTATTTAGTTTTTCACATCGGACTTGAATCGAATGATTACATCATATGACAGAGACTAGGGTTTGACGAGTTCACCTTAACCCTAATCTGATCGGGGCTCAAGATAGAAGAACTTAATCACACAGGTAGCTGCACCAAGAGGTTCGCATTCAGCTCTGATAGGTTGCCACCATATACTACTAGGTGTCACTGATGGATTTTGGGAGCAATTAGAATGATTTAGATGATCGATCATTCTAGCTGTTCGAATCAGAAGAGTTCTGATCCATCGAAAGAAGTTTCAATGATATCGATGATAGAGATCATGACATATCCCATTACCATACAGAACTGAACCTAACTGGGTCACACAAACAAAGGTTTGAATCTGGTGATCATCAATTGAACTGATCCAGTTCAATTGATCTGAATGAGATTTAATTAGGTTCAAGAAAATTGTGCTAGCACTCGATTGAACCTAACGTTCTTCTTTTACTATCATAAATAGTTGTCCTGACTGAGCCAAAGGAGTTTGTGCTCGATCAGAGGCCTTCACTTTATTTGACTGGAGCTTGTCTAAGTCAAAAAAGATTGTTTTATTTTGTAAGACATTACCTGGCAATTTTGGTCACCTGCCATTTCTCGTCCTTTGACTTTGGTCAAAAGTTAACTTTTGACTGATCAAATGTTGACCATTGAAACTTTGACTTCTATCCATGTGTCATGCACCTATTGGAGAGCTGGTGGGGGCCTATCCCCCTACTAGAACCTAGTAAGGAGGAGGGCGCACGCCACCCTTGGCGTGTGCCCAAGTTGGAGGCGCCCAGGAGTCCTTATTGGATAGGGACTCCATCTTCTTTTTGGATTCCGATTAGAGTTCTTCTAAGAACCAACTTTGACTGATCTTAGGCACCCTCTAAGGAGGAATTCAGGAGACTCTATTCCCACCAATCAGATTTAGATCTGATTTCATAAAGAGTTGTGGTTGGTTGGGAAGAAGAGGAGTTGGATCACAGACAGTCTATAAATAAGACCTTGCGCCCAACTCAAATCATAATTGGAAAATTAAAATCCCATGCCCCAAGGCTGCCTCTCCCCTCTTCCTCCATGCCAAACCCACCTTCTCCCTCTCCTCTCCATGTCCAAAAGTATTTTGGACCTTGGTTGGTGCAATCCAGATAAGAGAAAGACGACTGAAAGCTTGAAGGCTGCGCTACTGCAAAGGACAACCACTGATCTTCAAAAGGAGTTTAGAAGATTCTCCAAATCAGATCCAGATCTGATTTTTGGAGACGTGATAGAGAAGAAGAGGATCTACAGATTCCATCCAAGTGGATATCGATAGAGACCAGGCACTTGCGTGGCTAGATCCAGAACCTTTCGCTGCTCATAGGATCATCATCGGGTAATAGGATTACCCACTTCAAGGTAAATTAAATTTGATTTAATTTATCTAATTTTATTTTAATTATTAAAATAATAAGAATTAGATCTAAAACATCCTAGATCTGATCTAGATTAAAGAAAAGAAATTTTAAAATATATCTCTTGATCTAATCAGATCTAAACGAATCTGGTCCGAAAAATCAGGATTTTCCTTCAACTAGTATCAGAGCCAAGGTTCTAAAAGTGTTTAGATCTATTTTCAAATTTATTTTAATTAGAAAATAAGTAATTTCAGATGTCACATGAGATGTGATCAGATCTAAAATTAGAAAAAATTAAAATTAAATAATTTGGATCTAAGATTAGAAAATATGCATGACTAGTTCTAAAATAGAATAGTTCTATAGAACAGTCTTGTATATTTTCAATTTAATTTGATTAAAATATATTTTAGATCTATTTATTTACTATTTTTTGTTATTATAATGGTTATAATAACATCTAAAAAATAGCAAATAAAAATTATTTAATTTTAAACATCATATGAGATATGATTGATGCATGTCTAGACTAGTTGTAGAATAGTTCTACAAAGTTGTCTAGATTAGAGTTTATTTTGATAGGATTAATTTAAATCTAATTTTTTAGATTATTATGAAAATAATTTAGATATGAAAACATGCATGATTCGATACATTCAATGTATGCAAAATATGCCATGATTAGATCTAATTTGTATATGAGATATATGATATAGATCTAAAACTGTTTTGTAGTATTGCATGTTCCTGATTAAGACGTTCCTCTTGGCCGTTCGGTCATAAGAACGAAGAAGGGTTTAAAGACCCTCTCCTCCGATTCGATGGGGTGTTCTTATGACGTGTAGGGGTGCTGCACGTTCGTCCTTAATCAGAAACCCAAAACTTACTTTCTGTAAAATCCTAGATCCTGAAACCCTAGAATTTATTATGCATATTTTATTTATGAACCCTACTTAATTAAAAATTAAGATTATAAAATATTAATTAGGTCTAAAATTGAGAATTTTAGATCTAAGACATATTCATAATACTGGGTTCGGGCTTGGGTAGCTCAATTAGGTCTAGGCGGTTGATCAAATCGAATCAAGAGTTGGTTAGATGGGATCAACAATGCTTAAATTGACCGGCCTAATAGGATTAAGTCTAGGTCAAGATCGAGTCACAATCAAGTAAGACCTAATTAGGCTTAGAGGTTAGAGTCTGGATTGTAGGCTAACCCAATTGGTTCTGACTCAACAATTTGGTGTCTAAGGTAAGTATTGGCACATACGATCGACTGGTTTTTAATTGAAAGCTACTCGACCTGAATGCATTCTTGTATGAGTTAATGGCATATTCCTTCCATCGGTCTCACTTACCTGGCCATATCTATTGACACAGTTCTAATCTAAGGTGGTCAATAATCCGAGCTAACCCATGCCACTAGGTTAGTCATAATTGTTATGACTATGACAAGTCTAGTTTAATGAGATCTGAATCAATTCTCCCCTAAGAAAAGATTAAGTCTGAGGTCTTCCACCATTATAGATGTGCGGGCCCTTTCCAGGGTTGATTGTTCTCGACTGGATACAGTGGCTCAGTTGCATTAGGAAGATGCAACCATGTCTATTAGGCATTGGATGCTATGGGCTGGAGGATGAGTTGGGCTCAATATTCTGGATACGGTGAGAGACTCAATTAGAAATTCAGTCTGTGCAAATGGTGGGTCTGACTTAACTAAGGAGTGGATCAATATTTTGGATATGGTGAGATTCATGAATTAGAGATCAAGTTTGGGTGCACCATGATTAGAGAATCATTGAACAAGAGTTGTTCACTCATTGGCTAACCCATCACCAATAACTGTTAGGTGAGGTGATGAGTCAGTTG
>QRFJ01001113.1:34224-195350 GCA_006176705.1 Cocos nucifera | reverse complement strand
ATATTAAATTCGACTTGATCTGGGTTATTTTAAGGGGTTTTTGAGTGATTTTTGGACCGTTTGATCAAGATCTAATGGGCAGAATTACCCAGATCTTAGTTTGAGTTGATTTAGGAGTCCTAAACCTAATTTTTGATGGATTTTAAGAGGAATCAAACACTTCATCTATAAAAAGCCTGTTGCTGTGAAATAAAAAAAAAAAGAAAAGGGAGAGAGACAAAGAGAGAGATGGGGAGAAAGAGAGAGGGAGAAAGAGAGAGAGAAAGAGAGAGGAGAGAGATAAAAAAAGTGATTTGTGAGAAAATTAAAAGGGTTATTTTTTTGATTTTTCTTCAATGATTAAGACATCAAGGAGCCTCTTTTTCTTCGCCAAGTTCTTCACATCAAGAGCAGCAGATAATCAATTTCAGCAATCAAACAGTCTAATTTCTCTATGCTTTTTATTTTATTTACTATTTTTAAATTTATTATTATGAACTAAATTTTATTTTACTAAGGCTAAGGTGTAGCCACTCTTTTGATGCAATATTTAGTGTGATTTATTTTTAAATTTTATTCATGAGGAGTATATAAATCTGATCTTAATGCTTTTAGATTACTGGCCATCTTCTAATTGATCTGATGAACATAGATGTTATGGACCAAGTACATCTATGTTAATGCTTCTTGATTATATACCTTGTATTATGAATCAAATTAGAATTCATATGCATGCGGAAATTTTAGTGCGCTTTGGACGCAGCGTATTTTAATTAGAGGGTTTCACAAAACCTAATGCATTAATATTTATTTAAATTACACCTGAACCAAAGGGTAATTAATAAATATTAATAGTTTTGCTATGCCTGGACCAAAGGGTAGTGAATAAATTAGGAGACTCCACCGTCACATGAAATAAAATTAATCTAAAAATCTGAATATTGTATTGACTGAGTTGGTGAACCGATTGCCTTAGTAATCCATTGCTCTTGAATTTAAAACCCTAATAATTTACACTCTCTTTATTTAATTAAAAACTTTTAATTATTTTTTTTTTTTTTTAATTTTTTATTCTTATAAATCGATCTTCTAAATAAAGCATAGGAAAGATCTTTTCAGTATTTATTTTCCAATCCTCTAGGGACGATACTCTACTCATTCACTTTATTACTTGATCGACTGGTGCACTTACCATAGCTATAAATTAGCACGCATCAATGAGTCTTGAGTCTATGGTGTAGAGACATCAGAGTGAGAGTACAGATACTCATTAGAGAACGAGGGCACTGAGCGTGACCATCTCGAGTAGTCATTAGGGAGTCTACCTTCTCGTCAATGACTGACTCGATGCTGCAGTAGTGTGTCTGGTTCTTTGACCTGAGATGCATCGGTAGTTCACCTTGAGGGTGTTATAGTTTGACTACACCATTACTCGATCTCCTAGCCATTCGGAACCCTGAGGTGTATGTTGGCTATAGCATGTTCATTGTAGGAACTGGATAGCATCAAGATGGAATCTATCTACCTCGGTGGTAGAGGAGCAGCCCTATGATGATCATGAGAATCAAGTCCAGAAGTCCATGGCCATGGTAGAGTGAAATAATAGAAAGAGTTTCTATTTAGATTTTCACATCGGACTTGAATCGAATGATTACATCATATGACAGAGATTAGGGTTTGATGAGTTCACCTTAACCCTAATCTGATCGGGGCTCAAGATAGAAGAACTTAATCACATAGGTAGCTGCACCAAGAGGTTCACATTCAGCTCTGATGGGTTGCCACCATATACTGCTAGGTGTCACTGGTGGATTTTGGGAGCAATTAGAATGATTTAGATGATCGATCATTCTAGCTGTTTGAATCAGAAGAGTTCTGATCCATCGAAAGGAGTTTCGATGATGTCGATGATAGAGATCATGACATATCCCATTACCATACAGAACTGAACCTAACTGGGTCACACAAATAAGGGTTTGAATCTGGTGATCATCAATTGAACTGATCCAGTTCAATTGATCTGAATGAGATTCAATTAGGTTCAAGAAAATCGTGCTAGCACTCGATTGAACCTAACGTTCTTCTTTTACTATCATAAATAGTTGTCCTGACTGAGCCAAAGGAGTTTGTGCTCATTTAGAGGCCTTCATTTTGGTCTGACTTGGAGCTTGTCCAAGTCAGAAAAGGTTGTCTTATTTTGTAAGACATTACTTGCTATTTTTGGTCACCTGCCATTTCTTGTCCTTTGACTTTGGTCAAAAGTTGACCTTTGACTGGTCAAATGTTGACCATTGATACTTTGACTTCTGTCCATGTGTCACACACCTATTGGAGAGCTGGTGGGGGCTTGTCCTCCTGCCAGAACCTAGGCAAGAGGAGGGCGCATGCCACCCTTGGCGTGTGCCCAAGTTGGAGGCGCCTAGGAGTCCCTGTTGGATAGGGACTCCATCTCCTTTTTGGATTCCGATTAGAGTTCTCCTAAGAACCAACTTTGACTGATCTTAGGCACCCTCTAAGGAGGAATCCAGGGGACTCTATTTCTACCAATCAGATTTAGATCTGATTTCACAAAGAGTTGTGATTGGTTGGGAAGAAGAGGAGTTGGATCACAGACAGTCTATAAATAAGACCTTGCACCCAACTCAAATCATAATTAGAAAATTGAAATTCCCATGCCCCAAGGCTGCCTCTCCCATCTTTCTCCATGCCAAACCCACCTTCTCCCTCTCCTCTCCATGTCCAAAAGTATTTTGGACCTTGGTTGGTGCAATCCAGATGAGAGAAAGGCGACTGAAAGCTAGAAGGCTGCGCTGCTTCAAAGGACAACTGCTGATCTTCAAAAGAAGTTTTGAAGATCCTCCAGATCAGATTCAGATCTAATTTTTGGAGATGTGATAGAGAAGAAGAGGATCTCTAGATCTAACCTGAGTGGATACCGGTAGAGGCCAGGCACTTGCGTGGCTAGTCCAAAACCTTTTGCTGCTCATAGGATCATCATTGGGTAATAGGATTACCCACTTCAAGGTAAATTAAATTTAATTTAATTTATCTAATTTTATTTTAATTATTAAAATAATAAAAATTAGATTTGAAATATTCTAGATCTGATCTAGATCAAAGAGAAAAAATTTTAAAATATATCTCTTGATCTGATCAGATCTGAACGAACCTGATCCGAGAAATCTAGATTTTTCTTCACTTTATTGCTCTCTTGATGTATAAGAATTTAATAGAATATCCACTTGTACATCAGCTAAGAAAATTTGGGAAAGATTGGAAGTAATTCATGAGGAAACAAGCCAAGTAAAAGAGTCCAAAATTAATTTGCTTGTTCATAAATATGAAATGTTTAAAATGGATAAACATGAGTCTATTTCTAAAATATTTTTTAAATTTACTGATATTATTAATGCTCTAAATGGTCTTGGCAAAATCTTTACTAACTATGAACTTGTTTGTAAGGTTTTAAAATCTTTGCCAACAGAATGGAAAACAAAGGTGACAACCATACAAGAAGCAAAAGACCTCATCAAGCTATCCCTAGAAGAATTGATGGGTTCACTCATGACTCATGAGTTGAACATGGCTCAAAAGGAAGAAGAAGAAGAGCCAAGAAAGATGAAGACCATCGCCTTCAAATCCATTGCACAACATGAAGAAAGCGATGAGTTGAAAGAAGAAGAAGATGAAGAAGAGAGTGATGATGATGAGGACATGGAGCTTCTCACAAGTAAATTCAAGAAGTTCCTCATAAAGAAAACTATGAAGAAGAAAGAAAAGGAAAAAGAAAAAGAAAGAAAGAATGTCACCTATTATAATTGCAATAAAAGGGGACACCACAAGCTGGATTGTTCTTTACTCAAAAAGTATCCCAAAAGGACCAAAAAAAGAGCTATGCTAGGAATTTGGGATAATAGTGACACTTCAAGCTCGGATGAAGAAAAGAAAGTGAAAAATCTTTGCCTCATGGCCATTGAGGATGAGGTAAAATTTGAAAACTCCTCCAAGTTCACATTCGATGAATTATTTGAAGCTTTTAATAATTTAATGGATGAATTTAAAAAATTAAGGATAAAAAATAAAGAGCTTAAAAAATCCAATCTTTCGTTGGTTAAAGAGAAGAGCAATATTTTGAGTGAAAAATAATATCTTATGAAGGACATGAAAGACATAGCCAAAGAAAAGAAAGATTTTTTGAAACAAATTGAAACTTTAACTAAAGAAAAGAAAAATCTTGCAAAATGGAATTTGAAATGCAAAACTTTGTATTGAAGAAAAAGATAACTTACTCAAAGAAAAAAAATCTCTTTTAGAAGAAAATGCAAAACTAAGAAAAGAGATTGAAAGATTGAAGCCTATGCTTAACAAGTTTACAATTGGTTCTCAAAAGCTTCAATCTATTTTAATCAATCAAAAAGCTATTTTCAATAAAGCTGGAATTGGCTATAATTCATTAAGAAAATAGAAATTTGTAAATAACATGTTTAGCAAAGCTTATTCTAAAAATCATTCTATAGTTTGCTTTAAATGCAACAAAGTAGGCCATAAAATTTCTGAATGTAATATTAAAAAATTGATCATATTTTAGTTAAACAAATTTAGATTTTAAAAGGAACCTTAAGCACTAACTTTAATGGATCCAAGAAAGCTTGGGTACCAAAAATTATGAAATAATTCTATAGGTATACCAAGGATCCAATGAAACTAAAGAAGAAAAATTCTTTTGATGGATGCCTTGAAAATGAAAATGGATGGATGATGCTATTTGGTAAAATCTAAACTATTCTCACATCATGCCATCTTTATTTGCTAAATATATTTTGATTATTAATTAGCATAATTATTAAGCATGTTTGATTGATTTTGATGATTTATCATTGCTTAAAATGATCATACTCTATGAATCGAAAGTTTGATGTATTAACTTTAATGATTTATTAATATGTATGCATATGATAACTTCTTTAATATTTTGATAAGTATGATTGATTTTGATGCTTGCAATAATTTGAATATTTTGATTTTAAAGATTAATATGCTCTCCTCTATATATCATGCTATGGATGAAATGATTTATTTTGAAATTTAGCATAATATTATAAGTCTCCCCATATCAATTTTATAATTAATGAATTTAAATTAAATGATGGTTATTAGATATGAATGTTTTAAATTGCTAAATATTCATAGAGAACTTCAGTTTTAATTATTTGATATCAAACAACTTACTATTGTCATGTATTTGATTGATTTATCTTTTGACAAAAAGAGAAGAATATTTTTATTTCAAATCTGGTTTTGCACAGCTATATATTTGATATGATATCATTTAAAATAAATTCAAAAATACATATCTCTTTTGAATCTATAATTGCTTGATATTTCTTAAGAAAAGAAAACGATGATCTTTTTGAAGAATTACTAAAAATTTTTTTATGATTTGTCTTGATTGATTTGCTGATATCAATTCAAATTGATTTATCATTCAAAATCCTCAAAACTATTTGATTTGAATCAATTCATTTTTACCAATTCAAAACTAAAATCATTGGTATCAAGTTGAATTTGTAAATTGATCTTTTAGTGATTTTGAACTGTTAAGAAAATCATGATTTGGTCTAAATTTTAGTTTAATTAGTATCAAGAAGTTTCTTTCTAAGAAAATTTTCACTCTTGGTATCATTCTTGCCTTGCATTTTATTGTATTATTTTTGGACAAGAAAATTGAATATAATGTCTCAAATCTATTTTACATTGATATAGAATTTAAAGAATTTCATATATTTTTTGAACTTAATTGAGTGATATTTCTTATGACAAGAAAGTTCTAAATTTAAACAGAAAATCTTTTTACTAGATGTATATGTTATACTCTTTTTATCTTCTTAATGTTTGTTCTTATTGTATACATTCTTTTGTAAACATCTTTTAAATTTAATAAAAAATAAATTATTAAAAATTTAGTATTTTTTTGAGTGAATGATTTGTTTGATTGATATTTGGATTAATTAATGCTTAGTTCACTCAATTGATACTTATACCTTTAAATTTTATTTAATTTTAAAATAACTTTATTTGCAAAAGTAAGGAAGAGAAAATATTAAAGAAGAAATAATCATTTAATTGAAAAAAAACTATGAAATTGAAAATATCTTTTAAATTTAGAAAATATAAATTTAGTAGTTAAATTTATATTAAATATGCTTGATTTGAAAGAAAATGGGGAAGAAAAGTTGTAAGATAAAATAATCAAGCCAAAATTATGAAAAATAGGAAAGGATAATGTTATTAAAATATTTTAAAAAAAATAAATTCTTGGTATCTTCAAAATAAGAAGAGAAATGCCTTTAATCTTAATTTGATTGAAAATTTTGATCTTAAGCTCTTAATCAATTAATTTATGAACTTCTTACATTGAGCTTTCTCGTATTTATTCAATTTGATATGCATAATTTGATTGTCAAATCATTTTTGAAAACTTTTTGGAGTCAAAAAAGTTTGAGACATATTCGTACTCCAAATAAATTGATTTTGATATATTCTTCTAATTTTGAAGCTCATTTATAAATATAATACTAAACTTTTCATGTGCCTGTCTTTTAAACATGATTTGCATGATCATTCTTGGTAAATGATTGGAGTTAAATTAAATTTATAGCATATTCCTTCTCAAAAATGAGTTTCTAAACTTAAATTTGAAACTCATCTGAAAATTTGAATTTGATACTAAATTTCTAATGTGCATTGCAAAATTCTTATAAACTATTAGTATTGAAGTAATTTTTACTCAAAGCAATGAATTTAAAAATGTAACTATCTATTGCTTTGATATTGTTTATTTTACTTTGCTCGATATATTCCCGATACATACCTTTTCCAAACTAAATTGACCATTTTTTAAGAAAAAAAAAGTTAGAATATTAAAGTATATATTATACTTGATTTCATATTCAAATATTTTGAAAAACTCTATTCCTTTTAAAGCTTAAAAGTGCATATCTAAAAATCTAATTAAAGATCATATTAATTAAAAAGGAGAGAGCCTTATGAAATTAAAATGAATATTTGAAACTTATTTTGAGTCAAGGGATAAATTTTTAAAAGGAAAATGATTCATTTAAATTGATTTCATGAACTTAATATATCTTTCAATTTAATGCTTTGATATTGATTTTGATGGTTTCTTGTTTCTTCCCATGAGCTTTTTGATGTTATCAAAAAGGGGGAGAAGTATGTTGAGCATATGCTTGAAAGATTGATGCTATAGAAACTTAAAGTTTTGATGTTGTAAAGATTAATTGAGAACATTCATGAAGTACTCATTCATGTGATTAATCTATATTTCCTGATATATTTTAGCAGAATGCATAGAAATACATCATTTGCTTTTATTGTGCATATAATCAAGATTTTGTCATCATCAGAAAGGAGGAGATTATGGACCCTAAGATTGATTTTGATGATTCTAAAATATTGAGTATATTATGTATTTAACCATGTATTTCATGAGTGGATGTAGGTCTTTTCAGGTATTTAAATTGAAGAATCATTTTAAGAAAAGATTTATAAAAATTCATCAAGTCAAGATCCTTAAAGAAGAAATTTTTCTTAAGCTTCCAAAGATCAGAAGAAAGAGAGCTCTTTGACCAAAATAAGAAAGACATAAAGTGGAATTTGAATAAAAATCAAATTTTCTTGATTGATGCAAAAAATTTCTTAAAATAGCCTTGAAGCAATTTTTTGAGACATCTCCTAAATTTTTTGAGAGGTCTCATGGAGTCTGGCATAGTGAAATAAAGTTCTAGCACAGTCCTGAGAGGTCTCGAGTTGAACTTGAGATGTCTCATTCTCAGGAGATAGAAACTTTATTTCTGTACTCTGAGAGTGAGAGGTCTCGTAGGATACTTGAGAGGTCTCGTGGTTCAGGCAAGATGTCTCGTTCAGAACCAAGAGGTCATGAGATCTGGTGAGAGATCTCGTGAAAAATCGAGAGCTCTCAATCTGCACCGACAGCCTTCAATGGATAGTTTTGCAACGGCTATTTTTTGACCCCAACGGCTATTTCAGAGCTTCTAACAGCTAGAACTCTCACTCTAATCATCTTTAAAGGTATTTAAAGAAGAAGAATCAATTGGAAAGGACAAGAAAAGGATCTAGAGAGAGAAATCATTTCGAAACCTAAGGAATTCTATTGCACATCAATAAAAGAGAAAAAGAGAGGGATTTTGCAGCAAGTTCAAAGGACATTCAACAGCTATCTTCTGCAACTTCTCAAGCATCCTCTCAAGCTTCAAAGAAGAGCTTCCAAGCTTCAAAAGAGCCAATTATTTAACCTCTTCTTCGTGCTCAAAGAGTTTCAACTCTATTTTTTATTTTTGTACTAAAATTCTTATATTGTATTTTTATTTTTTTTCAAGTTTCTTTGGAGGAAAGAAACTTTGGGATTAGGCCCATCCAAGCTCAGAATTAGACATTGTAGGTTTTGGTTGGTGAGCCTGAAAAACTAACTAGGTTGTTAGTATACCTGAAAAACTAATGATGTTAGGTTTTGATTGGTGCTCCTGTAAAAATCAACTAGGTTTGTCGGTGAACTTGAAAAATAAATACACTGTAATCAATGGTGGATTATAGTAAAAATCCTAAGAGAAGCTTGGAAAGTGGATGTAAGTGTGGGTTGCACCAAACCACCATAAATCTTTGTGTGTTTGTGTTGTGCTCTTTTCTTCTTTTCCTTTGCATACTTTGCATGCTTATAATTCTTGCTTTACTTTCATAGTTTGATTTTGTTATCTTAGTTGTACTGTTTATATTACATACATTTCAACACACCACTTAGGTTAAATTAAAGTAGAAACTTATTTAAAAAGAAAATTTAGTTGAAATTTTTAAAAGAACCCAATTCATCCCCCTACTCTTGGGTTGCTACCTCTGGGCAACAGCGTTGTAAGCAGATGGGGTCTTCACCACCAAAAAATCTACTTGTGCCCTAGACTATCTTGGGTACTGCCATGCAGCCACAGTCAATGTTATTATTTCTTTAATCGATACAGCATAGCTAGTAAAGCCTACCAATAGGGAGTTCATTGGTGCTAATCGGTTATTAGGTATAGACATTTTAGAGAAGGCATCATAAAATAAGATAATGATAGAGCTTTCATTATCAATAAGAATATGGTATACATCATAGTTTGCAATATTTAAAGAAACTACAACCGCATTGTTATGGGAGAATTAAACTCCTTCCGCATCTTCTTCAGTGAAAGTGATGGGTTCTTCAGTTCTTTGCCTTTTAGCCAGTTCACTGATCTACTGGCCTCTCCCTATTGAAGTCCCTCAGAGATAGTGTTGATGATGTCGAGAGATGGCAGATCTCCCTGTTGCTCCACCCTTCTTGGTTGGTCTGGCTATGGTGGTGCTCTTGGTCGATCTTCTCTTGCTTCAGGCCGACATCATAAAAATTGACCAAGCTGGTCTTGCCTGATGAGCTCCTCGATCTCGTCTTAGAGCTGAATGCATTCTTTAGTATCATGATCATGGTCATGATGGTAGAGACAATACTTATTAGAATTGTGCTTGTCATGGTGAGTGCGCATCCTTTCCAGCCTCGGCAATTGCTTCTTGATCTTCATCAATACTTGAGTTTTTGGAGCATTGAGGGGGGCATAGTTATGGAATCTTCTGGGGGGAGAGTTTCGCTATGCCCTTCTATTAGGGATTCTTTATCAATGAGGTCGGGGTGGAGTCTGGGCTTGTTTGCACTTAGGAGAAGTTCTAGAGTGTGGTCAAGCTTCACTCGGCTTTTCTTCAGCTGTGAGCTTGCTGGTTTCTCCTGCACATCGCTCTCCTACGACTTCATCATCCTTGGCTTTAAAAGCCTCTTTTGCCCGGGCGTAAGCATCAGCTTGGGCAAGCATATCAGCAAAATTTTTAGGGTACTTCTTCTTCAGGAAGAACAATAGGTCATTCTTTTGAAGACCGCCCTTTAGTATGGCCATACCAATAGATTGGTCTAGATTTCGGACCTCCAATGTAGCAGCACTAAAGTGGCTAAATAAGCTCGGATGGACTCTCCTTCCTTCTGCTTGACATTAATGAGGGAGTCTGAGCCTCGCCTTGGATGTCGGCTGCTTACAAAATGAGCCACAAACTAATGGCTCATTTGGTTGAAGAAAAAGATCATACTTAGCTTTAGAGCCGAATATCAATTCCTCGCTACTTCCTTCAGGGTAGATGGAAAAGCTCGGCATAGGATAGCGTCTGGGGTGCCATGGAGCAACATCATAATTCGAAAGGCCTCAAGATGTGTCAACCGGATCAGTGGCCCCATTGTAGCTCTCGAATTGAGGAAGCTTGAAGTTCGGTGGGATCGACTCCAACATGATTTGCTAGGAGAAAGGAGGGTTAGTACAGATATTATCACCATGGCCGAAGGAAGCATGGTGGAGTTCTTCGATCCATCGATTCATTTTCTAGAACCTTTGATCCAAAAGATCCTCTTGATCATGGATCTCAAGGGTCTTCTAGCAGAACGGAGGTAGGGATCCTCCAGGGATGAAGTCATGATCTGAACAAGGGCTCCTCGCCCTCTGCTTCTCCCTTCCAGAGGTCATCAGTCAGCTAGCCTAGGTGGGCCATTCCATCATCGATTCCTGGTACTCTAGTAAGGTTCTCTCTAGTTGAGCTGATGTTGGGTGTTGCTGCATAGCCTGCACTACTTTTGTGAAGCCCTTAACCTACTGGATCAGTAGGTTGAACTGTTCCACATCCACCACTATCGCTGGTGGAGGAGCTTGAGGTGTTGGAGATGGGGTCAGAGCAGGCATATCTAGGTGAGAGCTAGCCATGGAGATAGTGGATCGCCTCATTGATGCTTTCTTGGATGACATATTACAGAGATTATTGGAGAAGAAGAAGAAGTTGAAGCAAAGAAAAAATTCTGCTGAGCACTCCTTTAAGAATAAGAGATCTATATGCCCTTCCTCTAGTACCAATTTTGTTGACGCATAGTCTGATTGATGCTGGAATGAGCTGGAGCTAGAGAGGATGAGGTCGTTGCCAATGACCTATAAGATAAGTCCCAACCAGAGTTGGAGGATGGCTCCAGTAGGACCCTCTGACGATCAAGCCAGCTCTTCTAGCCAATAGAAATGGAGCACGTAGGAAACTAGCATAGAGTTTAGAGCTTAAAGAGAAAACGTATTTGAAGGATCCCTTAAATAGGTTGAGCTTATAATAAACTAATAGTGATAGTCGTAACTGCCTAGTAGTGGGCCGTTTGGGGCTACATGGGGTTTGTTACGGAGGATAGTATCTGTTGTTGTGACATGCTAGTCTATTAGGATTTAATAGTTGAAGTTTGGATGGAACAGCTATCGATAGTGAGGAGCTTCATGTCATACTAGTTCAGGAGAAGTTCAGACTTCTCTGAGGTCGTCTGCATATAGATTGGTTGGTGTTGAGCTGGAAGCTAAATTTGTGTAGATGATGAATTTCTTCCGGATGACCATAAGAAGCTCATCCAGAAGGAGCCTACCTGACGACTAAGAGGAAGTTTGCCTAGAGAGAGCCTTTGGGCGATTGGAAGGAGTTCGACTGGAAGAAGCCTGCTTGGTGACTGAGAGGAAGTTCGACTGAAAGGAGCCCTTTGGACGATTGGAGGGAGTTCAGCTGGAAGGAGCCTACTTGGCAACTGAGAGGAAGTTCGACTGGAGGAAGCCCTTTGAGCGACTGAAAGAAGTTTGACTAGAAGGAGCCTGCTTGGCGACTAAGAGAAAGTTTGATCGGAAGGAGCCCTTTGGGCGATTGGATGGAGTTCAGCTGGAAGGAGCCTGCTTGGGGACTGAGAGGAAGTTCAATCGAAAGGACCCCTTTGGGTAACTGGAAAGAGTTCAGTTGGAAGAAGCCTGCTTGGCGATTGAGAGGAAGTTCGATTGAAAGGAGCCCTTTAGGCGACTGGAAGGATTTCGGCTGGAAGCTTCAAGGTGGTTTGTGAAGATCTGCCATCCTCAGTAAGGCATAGAAGTTCGTCTAGGGGAAAGCTCTGTCAGTCTGTAGTTCTTGCCATGAGATTCAATCTGTAATGGTGAGATTTGGCTTAAAGGAGATCTAATTAGGAAGGAGTTCAACCAGTTTTGAGTTTGGCCAGGCCAGGCTACTCAAGGATTGAATGCTTAGTCAACTGGTTTGCTGACCGCTTTCACTATTCAAGGTCATCCACGAGGAGTTTGAATGAACCCAGCTACTTATATTAGAGAAATTCCGTTGCTTCCATGATTCATCACTAAGCTCATTTGGGCAAGGCCTGCAATGCTTTGTGGGCCCTGGAGTTTACTCATGTAGTCTAGAAGATCAGTCGGCGGATTAAAGGTGGGCCATTGTGGGATCATCTTGGTACTAGGCTGAACTTTGGTAGGAGCGGATTTAACCCCAACAATCATCTTTATTTAATATTTAATTTCAGATTCATTTGCATGCATAGATCATAATATTAGATCCTAGATCTAGGATTTATTTATTTATTTTTATAAATTGATATGATTAATTTATTCCTTCCGCTGATCAAGTTTTGAAAAAAGTTAAAATATCTATAAGAAACCCCAGATTTTTCCTTCATGTAATTATTGTGGTTTAGTGCCTGTGGTCAGAGGGAGAGTGATTTCTCCTTCCATATTGACTGCATCTCCAGTAAAACCAACTAAGGACGTTGTAACTCTTTTAAGTCGATCAGTTAGTAGTTGAATTTGGAAGAAAGTCGAGTAAAATAGAACGTCAGTCAAACTTCTATTATCTATAAGGATTATTTTTACATCATAATCTGCTATCATTGCCATGACAACGATAGCATCATTATGGGAAGTTTGTATTCCCTGAACATCATCATCCAAAAAAGAAATTACATTGTCTTCTCGTCACTTCTTGGTCAATTCTTCTTCGGAAGTTGCCCCCTAGTCCCTTGATTATTTAAAGATCATATTAATGACTCCTGCCATCGATCGGTTGTCATGTGCATCCTCAAGTTGATGCTGAGGTTGTTGATCTGCAGGAGGTTGAGTCAGATGGTTGCATCAAAATTTGCTAAGGAAGCCTCATTGAATCAGGGATTCTATCTCATCCCAGAGTTGGATACACTGTTCGGTGTTGTGACCATGGTCATGATGGAATCGACAGTACTTCTTTCTGTCATGGCTTCTTGGTGGTGCCTTCATTGGTCAGAGGTGTCGGAGGTATTCTACTCCTTCGATCTCCATAAGGATTTGTGTGCAAAGAGCAGTAAGTGGAGTGTAGGAGTCATATTTAGTGTCATACTTGTTCAGCATTGGACTCCATTATTAAGGGAAAGATCTTTTTTCTATCAGATGCTGATTTGGTTCAATAGGAACTCCAACCTTCTTTTGTTTCTTTTCTTTGACCTTTTCCTTCTAATTGGCATCGGTCAGTAGTGCCTTCATCCACATGAATATATCTATATGCACGGTCCAAAAGTTTAGCATATGTCTAAGGGTGGTTCTTATCAAAGGAATAAGTAAACCTGAATCTCCTCAAACCTTTTTTCATGGTTGAAATAGCTATGTCTTCATTGAGATCCTTAACCTCAAGTGTGGCGGCATTGAAATGCGCCACAAGGTTTCTCAACATCTCTCCTTCATTTTGTTTGATGGAGAAGAGACTATTTGTGGTTTGCTGCATTCTTCAGCTGGTGCTGATGTGGGCCACGTATGAATCTTCTAGCAACCTAAAGGAGTGTATGCTTCCTAGCTGGAGCCCAGAATACCAAGCTCGAGCAGCTTTCCGAATGGTAATTGGAAAGCCTTTGCATAAGAGGGCATGGAAAGCCCCTTGGATCATCATGAGAGTCTTGTAACACTCCAGATGATCAATCAGATCTATGGAATCGTCGTATGGCTCCATCTGTGGCATCTTGAATCGAGGTGGAATCTATTCATTTAGAATACATTGAGAAAAAAGAGGGACTGTATGGATGCTAAGGTCACTAGGACCCTCTCGATTGTTCACCCATAGTCGGGCAAGTTGATGATCGATTTTTCTGAACTTTTGCTCATAGTCATCGAGCCACTACTGCTATGATAATTCAGGGGTGGAACCCCCTGAAGAACTCAAGGACTGTGAAGTTGATGGTTGATGTGGCCTCTCCCCTTCTTAATGCTATGGCAGTGGGAAGGAGAAGCAGACCATCGTGAAAAATTGGTGGCATGGTGGTGAAGGAAAAACTAGTTCCTTACTATAGGAGACCTGATCGGATCAGATCTACAACGAGATTTTAAAATTTTTGAACCTATGATCCCATCAGATTTGAGAGTTCTCAGGTCTAACTAGATTGATCTAAAAATAAAAAAATCAAAATAAAATAAAATTTAGTGATATCTCATATCACCTGGTTGGGTGAACTGTTCACCCGCAATGATGATCTGATACTGTCTGAGGTTCCATCTTGAGCTGCGTATGTGTCCGACCTCTAGCAGCACCCACTCAGGTCAGATTTGGAGGCCTTCTTCTTTTGGATCTGATCTCAGAAAATCAGATCTGAGATCTCTCTAGTGCACCTTTGATCCAATATCTGGTTGCGGCACGTTCGTCACACGAATTGGATCTCCTTGACTTGATCTTTACGCTAGTAGCACTCAACCTTTGATGCTGAATTCACCCAACATGTTGGGCATGGAGAAGAGAGAGAGGATTAGGGAGAGGACGCATGGAGGTGGAGAGTGGGGCAGAGCCTGGGCATGGGTTGTTTTAGAGATCCAACAGCTTTAATCAGGGGTTTATATATAGACCTATGTGCAACCATAGAGTCCTAGGGCTTTAAGCAACTAGTTTGCTTAAAGCAGAAGGACTCCTCAAGTAATCCCACACCACATCTGAATTTTCTCTAATTTTGTCACACAAAATAGAGGAGAAAATGGCATGGAGAAAGAAAGGATAAGGGGTTTGGTGCAGAGATAAATCTCTCCCTAAAAGTTTGAATAATTCAAACTTCATCCATTCAAATTTAAAACTCCCAAGACTATCCATTAAGGGCGCATGTTGGCATGTGCCCTCTCTCCCTTCACGAACCATCTGGGGGTGCACGACCCTAGAAAATCTTCAGCGGGTGCACATCCCATCCTTCTTTTCTGCAAAGATCGGGCCAACCAGTCTCTTATCCTGATTCCATCATATGGATTTAAGACAAGCCCTAATCTGGTTAGGACAAGCCTTAATCTAGCCAGGATAAGGTACAATGAGATCAGGACAAACCCATATAGCGTTTCTAGATGAGCCAAATCACATTTGATTGAGTCTAGAACAATTAGAAAGTCTATAGAAGGAGAATGTTAGGCTCAATGTGCTAGCATGATTTTCTTGAATCTAATTGGATCTAATCCAAATCAATCGAATCAAGTTAGCCCAATTGATGACATCCAAACCAAATTCTTGTTTGTGTAACCTAGTTAGGTTCAATTCTATTTGGTAATGGAATATGTCATGATCTTTATCATCGACATCATCAAAAATAATTTTTGATGGACCAGAACTTTTCTGATTCACCCAATTAGAATCGTTGGTCATCAAAAAAATTATAATTGGTCCCAAAATCTACTAGTGACACCTAGCAATATGTGGTGGCAACCCAACAGAATCGAATGCAAACCTTTAGGTGCAGCTATTGTGTGATTGGGTAGTTTTATCATGAGCTTTGATAGGATCTAGGTCAACGTGAACCATCAGACCCAACACCCATCATATGATTGAATCATTCGATTTGAGTTCAATGTGAAACCCTAATAGAAACTCCTTTCTATTATTTTCACACTACCATGGCCATGAGCTTTAGGACTCGATCTTATGATCATCATAGGACTACTCCTCGATTGATAGATCCCATTTTGGTACGATCCAATTCTTATAATGAACATATTATACCTAACATACACCTTAGGATTCCAAATGTATAAAAAATCAAGTTATGGTATAGTCAAACTATAACACACTTAAGATGAATTATCGATGTACCTTACATCAAAGAACCAGAGACACAAATGCAGCATTGAGCTAGTCATCGATGAGAAGGTAGACTCCCTTATGACTGCTCGAGGTGGTCACGCTCAGTGTCCTTGTTCTCAATAGGTACCTATACTCTCATTTTGGTGTCTTCATACCTATAGACTCAAGTCTTATCTATCCTAAGAAAATGATTATACACTGATCTTCCAAATTGATCACCATCCTCGTGATGATCCTACGATCAGGAGCAATTTATGAGTTAATTATGACAACACATGCCTTAAATTCTCAACTCCTGAGAATATGTATTATCATATTCGTTAACTTAATGGATGTATCATAGATACTTTAATACATAATGTGATAGAAGAAATAATCCTTTTATTAATTATAAGTCAAAAATATAATAATGTTCCTAAAAAGTATTTATAAGTATTAGCCAATCTGACTTCTAGGGTACACATCTAACAAACTTTCACTTGACCTAAAGCCAATTGGCTACAAATTTAAGTTCCATCTTCTCAAGGTGGGCTTCGATCTTCTGCTAGCCTTAAGACTTCATCAGCGGGTCAGCCACATTGTCTGCGGTGTCAACTCTCTTAACCTTGATGTATCCCTTCATGAGATAATTGCAGATGAGGTGGAACCACCTCTCGATGTGCTTGGACTTCTGGTAAGACCTCGGCTTCATAGCTAGGGCTATGGCACCATTATTGTTGCAGTATAAAGGGACATCATCACCATTGCACACTAATAGACTACTAGATGTCGACTTTCGATCATCTATATCCGACATAAAGTCTAAGTCTATATACCCTTAGACCTAAAGTTCTCTATTACCAAAGACCAGAAACATATCCTTAGTCCTTCTCAAGTACTTAAGGATACACTTCATAGAAGTCCAGTGCTCTTCATCTGGATTTGATTGATACCTACATGTGACACTCACAGCATGGGTGATATCGGATCGTATACATAGCATGGCATACATAAGGCTCCCTATTTCACAAGAAATCTTGCTCATTCATTCAATCTCCTCAAGTATGTTGGGCTACATATTTTTGGAGAGATGAATGGCATGTCTGAAGGGCACTAGTGCCCTTTTGAAGTTCTTCATGCTGAACCTCTTTAGCATCTTCTTTATGTACATCTTCTGTGAGTGACCAGCATCCTCTTCCATTTATCCCTATAGACCTTAATCCCCAAAATGAAGGATGCTTCTCCTAGGTCTTTCATAGAAAACTTCTTAGATAACCATACCTTGATCGAGGTCAGTATGGGAATGTTGTTCCTAATTAGGGGGATGTCATCCACATACTATATGAGAAAGACAATAGCGCTCCCTCTAACCTTCTTGAACACATAGGGTTCCTCCTTATTTTTGATAAAATCAAATGATTTGATGACATCATTGAAATGAGCATTCCAACTCCGAGATGCTTGATTGAGTCCATAAATAGACCTTTGCAGCTTGCAGATATTGTAATCACCATCATCGAAAGTGAAACCAAGCGACTATTCTATATGGATATCTTCCTTAAGATATCCATTTAGGAATGCCATTTACATTCATCTATCATATTTCATAATCAAAATATGCAGAATTGCAAGCAGTGTACGGATGGATTTAAGCATGGCCACTAGTGAGAAGGTATCTTGATAGTCAATGCCTTCGTACTGACTATACCCTTTCGTCACTAGTCTAGCCTTGAATGTCTCCATATTCTCATCTGTACCTATCTTTCTCTAGAAGATCCATTTACACCCAATAGGTACTACACCTTTAGGTGGATCTATCTATTGAAAATTATGTTCCAAAGCCAATCATCAGCCTATTGATGGTTGAGATATTATAATTTATTTATTAATTAATAAAAAATATTTTGACATCTTTTCTCATCACAAGTTTACATCTTCTAATGAACTCTATTGTTGTGACTGTTTAGTTTTGATAAAAAAAGAATTTATCGATTAGTCCTTTAATTTATTCACGACCAAATAATAGGCTGTTAATTAGGATGATAGCGTCCATCAAGCATAGATCACTATATACCATATAAGTTGGTTGTCCTCTTAATCAAGGTGTGTGGAGGTACTAGTATGACATATAGGTGAGATATATGGGTACATTGTCATTGAACGTGACCAACTCTAGAGTATTTTGCTATTGAGAATGTCTCTGATGGGATATAGGTATAAGTATCCCTTAGACCTGAGATCACCTCAATGACTTGCAAGCAACTCATTGTGCTTTGGTATCAGACTAACTAAATTTTTAATTCAGCAATGGAAGGCTTCTGAGCATAGTCAAGTACTTGTGAAGTCAAAGTGTGATCAAGATTGAATTAACCACTCCAAGAGTTGGAGAAGAATGTATCACTATATTTCAATATAGCAAAACCTTGGCCAGGGTAATCCATTAGATGGATTTGATATTTTGAAATATAATGTGGACAACCTGATCAGAGTTGACAGTTGAACTCTGATGTGTCCTACGAGCATTGTGGTCAAGGGGATGAATTATATGGAAACTATATCCACATGGGTTCTAAGGATAGTGTTCTATACCTTCGACCTATCCGGCCGTCGGGTATCATTGCTAGATGGTCACTTCGACTGGTATAAGAATTTATTCCTATGCTACCGACTTAGGTTCGGACCTATGAAGTTACACACATTAGAGCTTATGATCTGATTAGATGGTTGATCAATGATTAAGAATCATTCTAGGGTTAAACAATCAATATGATTGGTGTTTAACCTAGTGCAAGTGTTGTAGGAGGATTGATTAGCAATTAGACTGCTATTTGACTTAATTTGATTAAGCCAATAGACTGAGATTAAGTTTAATTAAATATGATTTAATTAGATTTGGTTTGGATTTGATTGGATCAAGTCCAATTAGTTTATTGGATAAGCCAAGTGCGTGGAAGAACTAGTCCTAGTCTAACTAGGACTCGGATTAACCCAATTTTTTAATTTGATTAGAAAATAATTCAAAATTAAATATGATTTAATTTGATTTAATTTATGGTCTTATTTAATTAGATTAATTTAATTTTAATTTTATTTAATTAAAAGATCTTATTTGACCAAGTCAAAATAGGAGTCTTAGTGTGACTAGGACTCCTTATCTCCTTGCGCCACCTTGGTCACAATGCCCCCATATCTTTTTTTAGGTATTTTTCATAGAAAATTCCTTTTTTCCTAATTTTCATGCCCCCTCTCTTCCTCCAAGTCATATTTGGAAGTTAGGTGGAAGACCGATTCAAAGGAGGAATTGGTTTTACTTAGGATTCTATGAGATAGAATCCTTATTGACCAAAATATCTTCCCTTGAGTGCTGCCCCCTCTTTTAATTAATTATTCTCTTATTCTATGAAAATAATCTTCTATTTTGTGTGCCCTCCCTTGCTTATCCATGCCAAAAATTATGGAGAAGGTGCCCAAGAGTTGGGCATCCCAACAACTTCCCATGTTTGGATATTCCTGGTCTAGAAATTTGACCTAACTTGGACTCTTCTTTTTTTTTATTTATTGGATAAATTTTATTTTAATTTTTTTATAAAATATAGAGCTTTGGAAGAGGTTTGGGGTATGCAAAAATTAGAGGAAGAGAGTCCTTGGGCATGGGGGTTCCATAGGCACCAAGCTAGGTGTCTAGGTGAGAGAAAAGAGAAGAAGAAGAGGATCTTCTTCTAGGGCTATTTATTTTCAATCTCTCTTCCTTTCTTTTGAGTTTATTTGAGAGAGTGTCATATCAAAAAGCTCTCATCTTTCTTATCATATTTTGGAGAGTCCAAATTTTGAAGAAGGGAGCATCGGATCAATCATCGAAGAAGGATCAGCATAGTACTAGCATGCTGTGCTGGTTTCCTTCATCAGACTTCAGATCAGAGATCATAGGCTTGTGTGGATGACTCCTAGAGGCCAGATGCATATGCGGCTCATGACTTCATCCTCAAGCTTGGATCAGTAAGTTAGAACATCTAAACTTGCTCAGGTAATAGATCTGATCTATAAACTTCATACCTGCATTTGATGTAGTATAGATCTAGGTTGATTTGATCAACTTTTTTTCTTTCTTATTTAATTTTAATTTTTGATTTATTATCATATCTTGATCATGTAATAGATATGAGATCTAGGTATTTACATGATTATTTAAATAAATTTTAAATTTATTTAAGTCTTCTGCTGCAAGATCTTGAAAATGTTTCAAGATCTATCTATATAATCCTAGATCTGGTTCCTTCAATTGGTATCAGAGTCTAGGTTCTTATTACATAATTATATGCATATCTAGATTATTTCTTAGATTAGATCTAATTTATAATCTAATTATTAAATTTAAAATTAAAAAATATATATATATATATATTTTAGATTGTACAGACTGCCATAAGGTTGTCCTGCTGTAAGGTTTACCCCTTACAGTGAATAGGTTGTCCTAGTACGTGATGATCTAAAATATTGATCATAAAATTTTAGATTAGATTTAAGAAATATTATGATCTGATTAAAAATATTTTAATCTGACTTCAATCATCATAAATGTGTTATATTTGATTTAGGGAGATTTATAATTGATTATTATTGAAACTGTTTCAATTACATGAATCTATTTCGATTAGATCTAAAGTAGTTTTATATTTATTTTACTTGCATATTGATTATGAATCAAACATGCAACTTGGTTGATAGAACCATGTTGTAAAAATATTTTACAAATATGAAAATCATTTTTAAAAAATTGAACCCCAACCCTCAGCCCAAAACTTAATTAAGAATTAAGAAGTTGATTGATTAGGATCTAGGATTGTGAATTGAAGATCCTAAGATATAAATCATAACACATTGGATTAAATGGGTTAGTGGAGATTAGGTCCATTAATTGGGTTAGACCTGGGGTTAGATTAAAGAATGGACTTAATTAGAGAATTGACTAAATCTAATTAATTGTTGTTTTAGATTAGGTCAAGAATTCTCTAGATCAATTACAATAGTTGTAGTTAGTCAAGTCTATGTCTTTAACAAGACCCAAAATGGACTTGATTCTTGGCTACGTGGTCCAGCATGAACTGTTAGGTTGATCTAATTGAAACTAATTAAACTAGTTGGTGTCTAAGGTAAATCAGACCAGTGGTTTTTAATTGGCTGCCCACTTACCTGACTATTTCTAATGGTGTCTAATGCAAGCCTAGCAGACGCTTCCATTGATTGAACTTACCTGACCTCTTGGTGAGATTATGTTTTGATCAAATTGCTTAACTATTCGAGCTAACCTATGTCAGGTAGGTAAATCAGTTTGACTGATTTAGGTGCTTCTAGATCAGCCTATTAATGCTCTCCCTTAAGCGGACTTGGTGAGGTTAGTGGGAGGATCATGACAAGTTGATTAATCTGACCTACTCACTTCTATAAATAAATCTTCTAAAATTATTAGGTTCCTAAAATAAAATAGTTATATGATAACTGGATCATAGCCTCCCATTAAAGTGGATGATAATGGGTCCATCAGTTGGATAATCATTGGAGTTCCAAAGGCCTGGTGCTTATCAGTTGATGGAATTATCGTTCATTATATAATCTCTTGGATACATCTTTCTAAAGGATGGTCAGGTGGGCTAACCAAAGTTGGGCCTGATCATTCATTGGTTGGATGGGCCATGTATGGTCATGTTAATGGTTGGACCTAACTGGACCCTTTTCTGAGAAGGCTAAAGCCAATTGATCAGGGCCTGAGGCAAAATTTAATTATTAAAAATTATTTAAAAAAATAATTGATTATGAACCTATCCTTAGATGTACATGGGTGGGCTAACCAAAGTTGGGCTTGTGTACAATCTATGTGGATTCTAGTACCCACTAAGGAATTAGGATAATTCCTCGAATTGAAGGTAGAGGCTACCAATTCGAATAAAATAGTGGAAGAAACCTTTTGATTAAAGTCCAAATCTTTAGTTTTAATGAATCAATTACTAATTAGGTTTTGGTTTTCCTTTATGCAGACATGACCATTTCTCTATCACTCCGATCATTATTGGACAATGATAAGTTAGTAGGACCCAACTTCGATAGCTGGTACCAAAAGTTAAAGATTGTCCTGGAGCATGAATGGATCTTATATATGCTGACGGATCCTGCACCTAAGGAGCCAATTGCCAATGCACATGGAACAGTTAGAGATACTTATTAGAAGTGGCTCAGTGACCGAACCATGGTGCACTGCATTATGCTGGCTACGATGAGCGATGAGTTCAGTCATAAGTTTGAGACAGCTCAGCCAAACGAAATGCTCCAAGTGTTGGAGGATTCTTTTAGCACACCCGATGACATTGAGAGGCACAAGACTAGTTGTGCCATCTTCAACATTAGAATGTGGGATGGTGCCTCTATCACTGATTATGTATTGTATATGATCGAGCAGATAGAGCGCTTGAGCAAGCTCGGCTTTTTCTTACGCAAACAACTTGGGAAAGATGCAATACTGAACTCGCTGCCCAAGTCTTATCTCCCATTCCTTACACATTATAGAATGTCAAAGCTTGAAGTGGACTACCACGGGTTACTGTGGTTACTTCAAAACTTTGAGAAGGATCACCACCTCCATAAGGAGTCGGTGAACTTAGTGAGAGGTTCATCTTCTCATTCTCGATCCTTTAGGAAAGGGAAGAAGAATAAGAAGAAAAAAGCCAAGAAGGTGCATGTTCATGCTAGGACACCTATGTAGGCTCAGACCCCAAAGACTAAGCCCGATAAGAGTTAAGCCGAATGCTTTTTTTGCAATATGCGGGGGCACTGGAAGAGGAACTATCCTCAGTACATTGCCTCCCTAGATCCGAACAGGCAGAGAAAGAAGTAAGCTGTTGCTGGGCAAGATATTTATATGATAACTTCTTATAATTTTTCTATTTATTACTGACTGGGTATTGGATACCAGTAACCCTTACCATATTTGCAATTCATTGCAGGTGTTGTAGGTTAGTAGAAGATTTGAGCAAGGCGAGAGATTCTTGAACGTTGGAGATGGAAGATCAATTTCAGTTCTAGCTTTAATAATTTTGAAACTTATATTTGAATTCCATACCATTGTTCTTAGTGATTGTCATTTTTATAGGCCTTTTGGTCATGAACAATTATGAAATTTCAATAAAGAAACAAGTTTGTAATGTCATTATGAATGGTGTTACTACTTTCTATGGACAATTGAACGATGGTGTATGTATGTTATCACAACCTATTAATGTAGTTTATTCTACTGGCAAGCATCCTAGATTAGATAGTGTATTAGATATCTACTTATGGCACTGTAGGCTAGGTCATATAAATAAGAACAGGATAAATAGGTTGACTCAGGAGGGAATCCTCCAAGTTAATGATTGTGAATCACTTCCAGCCTATGAGTCCTGTCTTCTTGATAAAATGACCAAGTCACATTTCACTAGAAAAAGTGAGAGAGCCAATGAGCTCTTAGGTCTAGTACATACTGATGTATGTGGACCAATGAGCACAAGTGCCAGAGGTGGATAGGTGGATATGTCTACTTCATCACTTTCATAGATGATCTATCCAGATATGGATACATCTATCTGATGAAACATAAATTAGATTCTTTTGAAATATTCAAATGATTCCGAAGTGAAGTAGAAAAATAAACTAGAAAGAGTATTAAAACTTTTCGATCTGATCGAGGAGGAGTATACCTTTCTGGTGAGTTTCTCACATATCTAGGAGAGAATGGAATTCTCTCCCAATAGACTCCTCCTAAAATACCACAGCATAATGGTGTGTCTGAAAGGAGGAATCGAACTTTATTAGACATGGTCTGATCCATGATGGGATTTGCTAGCTTGCCGATATCCTTCTGGGGATATGTACTCAAATCGGCTTGTTATCTATTAAATAGGGTTCCAAGCAAGTCTATAGTTAAAACTCCATATGAGATATGGACAGAGCGTAAGCCAACACTTTCATACCTTAGGATTTGGGGGTGCCCGGCTAGTGTCAAATGATTAGTTACAGATAAACTTGGACTTAGGTCTAATAAGTGTATTGATAAGTGTAAAAATACACTAATAAAAGAATTAAATTAAAAAATAAATTAACTTATTTTTAAGAAATTAATATTTTTATTAATTTTATGTAGGAAAGAAGGCCATCAATATAAAGATCTTATTTTTCTGAATCAGATGAAATAAATTTCAAGCAAAACGGACTTCAAACGAGCCCAAAATTGAATTTCAAAAAAAATTAAAAAAAATTGATCGGTCCGGTTCAAATCAGTTCAAAAAAATTGGCTCAGCAGACCGCTCGACCCGATCGCACTCAGACCGACTGCCTGCTAACACCATGCTTACACGACGCTGATGTCAGAATTTTTTGCAGCGCATGGTGGACCGCTATAGAGGGCATTTTGGGGATTTCATAGGGATAAGCACGCTTCGATTGGCTAAAGGAAGCAGTGGTCCATGCAACATCGGACTCGCATACGATCCACAGAGGGTAATCTAAGAATTCTATCTGATCCGATGGATGCTATTCACTAGGATTTGATTGAACGGCTAAAATTTTTGCGCTAATGAACGGTGGATGTAGCTCCCGATCGAGATCCAACGATTGAGGTTCATCCCAACTTTTAACTAAGAATCTGAAGCTCCCCTGTGCGTGATCTGATAGCCCAAATTTGATCTTTAGGGTTGATCCAATGGTCCAAACAAATTCTGACTTGATTTGGGTTTTTAAATTGATTTTTGAGTGGTTTCTGGCCCATTTGATCATCATCCAACGGTCAGATTTCAATCTGAGTTGTGTTAGGAGTTATAAACCCAATTCTTCCAGGACTTTTTGAGGGATTTCGATAAAAACTCTTCTCCTTAGCTTATTTAAGGATCCTGTTGCTGTTGTTTATGGGAGAGATAGTTTTGGGGAGAGAGTTTTAGGCGAGAATTTTGGGAGAGAGATTTTAGAGAGGATTTGAGAGTTTTAAGGGAGAGAGAAGAGAAAGGGCTTTTATTTTTTTTTCTTCTTCTTTTCTTCTTCCAACAATCAGGACATCGATCAAGGGGCTTTTCTTCTTCTTCATCGAGTTTTCGACACCAAAAGCAACGGACAACCAATTTTAGCAATCAAACAGTCTAATTTTTTCATGCTTTTTATTTTATTTGCTATTTTTTAACTTATTATCATGAACTAAATTTTTTTTTACTGGGCTAAGGTGTAGCCACTCTTTTGATGCAATATTCAGTATGATTTATTTTTAATTTTAAATTTTATTCATAAGGAGTATATAAATCTTATCTTAATGCTTTTAGATTACTGACCATCTTCTAATTAATATGATGAACATAGATGTTACGGACCATGTATATCTATGTTATTGCTTCTTGATTATATACCTTGTATTATGAATCAAATGAGAATTCATATGCATACGGAAATTTTAGTGCGCTTTGGACGCAGTGTATTTTAATTAGAGGATTTCACAAAACTTAATGCATTGATATTTATTTAAATTACACCTAGGCCAAAGGGTAATTAATAAATATTGATAGTTTTGCTACACTTGGACCAAAGGGTAGTGAATAAACTAGGAGACTCCACCGTCGCATGAAATAAAACTAACCTAATAATCTGAATATTATATCAACTGAGTTGGTGAACCGATTGCCTTAGTAATCTATTACTCTTAAGTTTAAAACCCTAATAATTACACTCTCTCTATTTTCTTAAAATTTTTAATTATTTTTTTAATTTTATTCTTTAATTTTTTATTTTCATAAATTGGTTTTCTAAATAAAGCATAGAAAAGAACTTTTCAGTACTTATTTTCCAATCCTCTAGGGATGATACTCTACTCACTTACTTTATTACTTGATCGACTGATGCACTTGTCATAGCTATAGATTAGCATGCATCTAGTTTTTGGCACCATTTTCGGAGATTGTGTCTAAAATAATATTAAAATTTTGATCCTAGCTTTATTTTAAAATTTTATTTTTAATTTTTGTTCTTACTTTACTTTTTAAAAAAAATTATTCAATGCATGACACATACTGGACATAGTAACTTACTACCTTTAGATCCAAAAATTGAAAGAACCATCAGGAGACTACAACAAGAAAGAAACATGGCAGCTGAAGATCTTAACAACATCAATCTAGGATTGGATATGGTGACCGAGGGACAGCATGAAGCTATTCGAGCAGTACATCATCCATTAAATGATTACATCATACCATCTGTAGCCGATGCAGCTTCGAGCATCAGGAGACCGCCTGTGTGAATAAACAACTTTAAAATAAAATCGATGATGATCCAGATGATTCAATCAATTGTCCAATTCAATGGACACGTGCATGATGATCCAAATGCCCATATTTCTATCTTTCTTGAACTTTGTGATACTTTTAAAATTAATGGGATGTCGGATGACGCTATTAGATTAAGGTTATTTCCTTTCTCTTTATGGGATAAAGCTAAAAGTTGGCTTCATTCTCTTCCTACAGGTTCTATCATAACTTGGGATGTCCTAGCCCAAAAATTTATAGCCAAGTACTTTCCACCTTCCAAGACTGCTAAGATGCGCAACAATATCACTTCTTTCATGCAGATGGACATGGAGACACTATATGAGGCTTGGGAGCATTTCAAGGAACTGCTGAGGAGATGTCGACATCATCAACTATCCATATGGATTTAGGTACAAACTTTCTATAATGGTTTATCTCCTACTAATCATTCTATGATTGATGCAGCAGCAGGAGGAACCATTAACCAAAAAATGGAGGAAGAAGCCTTTGATCTAATTGATGAGATGGCAACAAATAGCTATCAGTGGCAGATAGAACGCATGATGCTGAAAAGACCAGCAGCTGTGTAGGGAGTAGATTGCATGCCAATCTTACTAGCTAAAATTGCAGTCCTTAGAGCCGAAGTCAACAACTTGAAGGGAACAGCTATGCATGTTCAGAGCATCACCTATGACCTGTGTGGAGGAGGAGACGATACAAGCAATTACTAGATAGGTGATCCTTTTGCTAAAGTAACTAATACAGCTAATTATGTTAGTAATTTTTTCAGGCTGCAACAAAATAATCCCTACAACATATACAATCAAGGGTGGAGGCAGCATCCAAATTTCTCATGGAGCAATCAAAATGCAGCACAACAGCCACCCCTAGGGTTCCAAGTACCTAAAAAGAAGTCCAACATGGAGGAGCTGATGGTGAAATTCATGCAAAATCAAGAAGCAACTATAAAAAAATTGGAAGCCAAACTTAGGTAGGACCAAGCAGCAGCAATTTGAAACTTGGAGATGCAATTAGGCCTCATGGCTAAGATAATCTCCGAGAGACCTTAGGGACCCTTGCCCAGCAACATGGAGACCAATGCAAGGGAGCAAGTTAATACTATCATCCTAAGAAGTGGTAAAAAGCTGGAGGAGCCACATCAGAAGAAAGAGACTGAAGAGCCAACTACAAATAAGGAACCATCAACTAAAATTCATCAGTCTCTAAGACAACCAGCAGATGGATGGTCTCTAGGTATACAGTTTGCCGATCCAAATGTGAAGCCCTACGTGCCACCACTACCGTTCCTAAAGAGACAAATATAGCATCTAGATAAGAAATTTTCTAACTTTTTCAAAATTTTAAAGAATTTACATATTAATATTCCTTTTGTAGATGCTATCACTCAAATGTCCAGGTATGCCAAGTTTCTCAAAGAAATTCTAATAAATAAGAAAAAGCTGAAGGAGCATGAGAGAATAAATTTGAATGAAGAATGCTCAGTAATACTTCAAAATAAATTACCACAAAAGCTAAAAGATCTAGGGAGTTTTACTATCCCTTGCATTATTGGTAATTATAGTTTTGATAAAGTTTTATGTGATCTAGGAGCAAGTATTAATCTCATATCTTTTTCTATTTTTAGGAAGCTTGGTCTAGGAGAACCGAAGGCTACCACTATTACTCTTCAATTAGCCGATAGATCCATCAAATATCCAAGAGGTATAGTGGAGGATTTCTCGATAAAGGTAAATAAGTTTATTTTTCCCATTGATTTTATTGTTCTTGATATGGAAGAAGATTATGATGTATCCCTTATTTTAGGGAGACGCTTTTTAGCTACTGGAGGAGCTTTAATAGATGTTCAAGAAGAAAAATTAATTCTTAGAGTCCAAGACGAACAAGTTGCTTTTAATGTTTTCAAAGTTATTAATCATTCCAATGATAATCAAACTTGTTTTTGTATAGATGATATTGATAATTTAGTGCATGAGTATTTTCTAGAAAATAGGTTTGAGAATCCTATTGAAGCTTGCATTGTCCAATCACAAGAGGGTTCAGCTGAAGATGAAAGGCAAACATAATGCATAAAATTGTTAAAGGCCAGACCATATATTCTACATACATACAGATCACGATTTGAAGAATTAGAAAGATCATCCACCTCTTTTCCAAAGACATCAATTAAAGAGCCACCTACTCTTGAACTTAAACCTCTTCCTTCTCATTTAAAATATGTTTTCTTGGAAGGTTCATCGCACTTACCTGTTATTATTTCTTCCTCTTTGACATATTTAATGGAAGAAAAGTTGTTAAGAGTACTAAAGAAACACAAAAAGACGTTTGGATGGACCATAGCAAACATCAAAGGAGTTAGTCCCTCAATTTGTATGCACAAAATTCTCATGGAGGACAACTATAAGTCTACGGTCCAATCCCAAAGAAGACTCAACCCTAAGATGCAAGAAGTGGTCAAAAAGGAGGTAATCAAGCTACTGGATGTAGGTATTATTTATCCTATCTTCGATAGTTCATGGGTGAGTCCTGTTCAAGTAGTTCTTAAGAAAGGTGGGATTACTGTACTTCAAAATAATAATAATGAATTAATTCATACTAGGACTATTACTGGATTGAGCGTATGTATGGATTATAGAAAATTAAATGATGCAACTAGAAAAGATCATTATCCTCTTCCATTCATTGATCAGATGTTAGAAAGGTTAGCTGGACATGATTTTTACTACTTTCTAGATGGATATTTTGGTTATAATCAAATTGCCATAGCATCTGAGGATCAAGAGAAAACTACTTTTACATGTTCTTATGGTACATTTACTTTTAGAAGAATGTCGTTTGATTTATGTAATGCACCAACTACTTTTCAATGATGCATGATGGCTATTTTTTATGATATGATTGAAAGTTTTCTTGAAATATTTATGGATGATTTTTCTATCTTTGGATCCACATTTGATAAATGTTTGCATAACTTATCTCTTGTTTTATAAAGATGTGAAGATACTAATCTTATTTTAAATTGAGAGAAGTGTCATCTGATGGTATAAGAAGGCATAGTGTTAGGCCATAAGATTTCATATAAAGGTATTAAAGTGGATAGAGCTAAGCTTGAGGTGATTGAAAAGTTATCCATACCGACCTCAGTTAAGGCTATTAGAAGCTTTTTTGGGCATGCTGGATTTTACCATCGATTTATAAAGGACTTCTCTCTAATCTCTAAACCTTTATCTAAATTATTGTGTAAAGATGTCTCTTTTCATTTTTCTGATGAGTGTCTGCAGGCATTCAACACTCTCAAGGAGAAGCTAGTCACGACACCTATTATGGTAGCACCAGATTGGTTCCTACCTTTTGAGTTGATGTGTGATGCTAGCGACACATCCATAGGAGTAGTACTTGGTCAAAGAAAGGATAAGATTTTCCAAACTAGATACTATGCTAGTTGCACTTTGACTGAAGTCCAACAAAAATATGCAACCATAGAAAAGGAGCTCCTAGCAGTAGATTTGCATTAGATAAATTTTATTCTTATCTTATGTTATCTAAAGTTATTATATACACTGACCATGCAGCTCTAAAGTATCTTCTTATCAAGAAAGATGCAAAACACAGATTGATCAGATGGATTCTTTTGCTACAAGAGTATGATTTGGAGATTAAGGATAAGAAGGGCATAGAGAATTCAGTTGCTGACCACCTTTCCAGATTGGAAAGCATCATAGAGAAGGAATTAGATATTTGTCCTATCAAGGAGGAATTTTTAGATAAATGCCTCTATGCTATATCAGGTAGAACATTTCCATGGTATGCTGATATTATTAACTATCTAGTTGGTAAGGTTTTTCCACTTGGTCTTTCTTTGCAACAAAATAAGAGGTTCTTATCTATTGTTAAATATTATTTTTGGGATGAACCCTTCTTGTATAAGTGTTGTGCAGGCTAGGTCATTAGAAGATGAATTCCAGAGGAAGAAATGGAGAAAATTTTGCATCATTGTCATGACCGGAAGGTAGGAGGACATTTCGGCCCAACTAGAATAGCTTATAAGGTTCTTCAATTAGGTTTTTATTGGCCCTCTCTATTTAAAGATGCTCATACTTATGTCTCTTCATGTGACCACTGTCAAAGAACTGGAAATCTCTCTAGAAGATATGAAATGCCTTTAAACAATATTCTTGTATGTGAAATTTTTTATGTTTGGGGTATTAATTTCATGGGACCTTTTCCTAGTTCTTTTTCAAATCAATATATACTTGTGGCTATAGATTATATTTCAAAATGGATAGAAGCAGCACCTTTTCCAACTAATGATGCTAAGGTAGTTGTCAAATTTTTGAAAAAGCATATTTTTACACGTTTTGGCACTCATAGAGCAATCATTAGTGATGGAGGTAAACACTTTTGTAATAAATAATTTGAAAATCTGTTAAGCAAATATGGTGTCACTCATAAAATAGCTACCCCATATCATCTACAAATTAGTGGTCAAGTAGAGGTGTCTAATAGAAAATTAAAAACAATTTTAGAAAAGACTATAAGTGCATCTAGGAAAGACTGGTCATTAAAATTAGATGATGCATTGTGGGCATATAGAACTGCATATAAAACACCTATTGGTTTGTCCCCATATAGGCTACTCTTTGGAAAAGCATGCCACCTCCCTGTTAAGCTAGAACATAAAGCATATTGGGCCATGAAAATTCTTAACTTTGATATACAAGATGCAGGAAAGAGCAGATTGATGCAAATAAATGAGATGGACGAATTTTGCCACCATGCCTATGAGAATGCCAAGATCTACAAAGAATGTACTAAGAAATGGCATGATAACCATATTGTAAAAAGAGAATTTTATGAGGGACAACAAGTTATCTTGTATAATTCACGGCTACATTTGTTTCCAGAAAAGCTAAAATCAAGATGGACAGGTCCCTATACAATTACTAAGATATTTCCATATGGAGCAGTAGAGATCTTTGACGAATCAAAAGATACCTTCAAGGTAAATGGTCATAGGCTAAAAAATTACATTGATGAAAGTTTTGAGAAGGAGAAGGAAGCATTTCAATTACAAGATCCAACTTAAAACTTAAAGACAGTCAAGCTGAAGACTATAAATCAGAATTACTAGATAGGTTATTTTTTTTCTTTTTAGTTTTGATAATTTTTTTTTCTTTTATTTTTTAGTAATTTATTGTTGCTCTTTTACTACTTTGGTGTGTATTTTTAATTTTGTAGAAAAAAAATCAATGAGAGCTCAAGCCAAATTTCAAAGCTTCAAAGAATCAGATTGAACCAAATCAGGTGTATTCCTTCCTATCCTTTATTGCACTCTTTATTTTTAATGTAGAATAAGTTATGGGGTAAAAAAAAAAAATCATGTGTCAAGAAAAAAATCTTGAGCAAGATAGACTGGACAAGTGATAAAAGATAGAAGTATCTGCTAATGAATGCAACGAGTTAAAGAAGTAGATTAGTTGGTCAGACTTTTAGCAGCCTACTTAGGTCATCAAAAGACTATTAGCACTTCTAATTGTACATGCACACTAACAAGGCAAAGTAGGTATTGATTATAAGGCCAACTGAGGATTTAATTATCACTAAAAATTAGTAATTAATATATATTCTAATCAAAAAAATTTGAATTTAAGAAAAGAGCTACCAGCCTAAAAATAAAGTGCAAAAGATAGAGTATATGTGGATTGCCCAAAGCCTAGTAACTGGGTCTCTGCACCTAGGTCAAGTATGAAAATTCATGTAAAACAGTGGAGGGAAGACCATGATGCTCAGCACATTAAAAAAAAAATAATAATAAAATAATAATAATAATAATAAAAAGGGCAGTGTGAAAGCTACCTTAATTCATGAGTATAAATTAGAAATGTATAAAAAATTAACCAAAATAGGTGATAAGAGATGATACTTTTGTCCTTAATTTAACACTGAAATGCTAAAGTTAGTCATCACGAACATAAGTGCTGTAGATCTTTGATGAACTCTAAGAAAGTTTTTAATTGTACTGACTACAAAATTTGCTTCTGAAGCTCAATGCTTAGTTAGTGGTTTTTTCTAAACTTTTTGACCTTTAATTCTAGATTTTATCTTTTTGATGGATGATCTTATTAAAACATGGTATTAAATAAAGCATTGCTAAGGGACAAGCAATGACTAAGTTAGAGGGTGCGATAGTGGTAAAAATACACTAATAAAAGTATTAAATTATAAAATAAATTAATTTATTTTTAAAAAATTAATATTTTTGTTAATCTTATGCAGGAAAGAAGGTCACAAATATGAAGATTTTTTTTTCTGAATCAAATGAAATAAATTTCAAGCAAAATAGACTTCAAACGAGCCTGGAATTGAATTTCAAAGGAAATATAAAAAAAAATTGATTAGTCCGGTTCAAATTAGTTCAGAAAAATTAGCTCAATAGACAGCCCAGCTCGACTGCACTCAAACCGATCGTCCACTGATGCCACGCTTATGCCGCACTGACGTTAGAATTTTTCGTGGTGCACGGTGGACCGCTATAGAGGGGGATTTCATAGGGACAAGCATGCTCCAATTGGCTAAAGGAAGCGATGGTCCATGCAACGCCGAGCTCGCACACGGTCTATAGAGGGTAATCTAGAAATTTTATCTAATCCGACGAATGCTGTTCACTAAGATTTGATCGAACGACTAAAATTTTTGCACTGACGAACAGTGGATGCAGCTCCCGGTCGAGATCCAATGATTGAGGTTCATCCCAACTTTTAACTAAGAATCTAAAGCTCTCCTGTGCGTGACCTGATGGCCCAGATTCGATCTTCAAGGCTGATCCAATGGTCCAAACAAATTTTGTTTTGATTTGGGTTTCTAAATTGATTTTTGAGTGGTTTCTGGCCCGTTTGATCATCATCCAATGGTCAGATTTCAATCTAAGTTGTGTTAGGAGTTATAAACCCAATTCTTCCAGGACTTTTTGAGGGATTTTGATAAAAACTCTTCTCCTTAGCCTATTTAAGGATCCTATTGTTGTTGTTTATGGGAGAGAGAGTTTTAGGAGAGTTTGAGGAGAGAGTTTTAGGAGAGAATTTTGGGAGAGAGATTTTAGAGAGGATTTGAGAGTTTTAAAGGAGAGAGAAGAGAAAGGGATTTTATTTTTTTCTTCTTCTTTTCTTCTTTCGATAATCAAGACATCGATCAAGGAACTTTTCTTCTTCTTTATCGAGTTTTCCACACCAAGAGCAACGGACAACCAATTTTAGCAATCAAACAGTCTAATTTCTTCATACTTTTTATTTTATTTATTATTTTTGAACTTGTTATCATGAACTAAATTTTCTTTTACTAAGGCTAAGGTGTAGCCACTCTTTTGATGCAATATTCAGTATGATTTATTTTTAATTTTAAATTTTATTCATGAGGAGTATATAAATCTGATCTTAATGCTTTTAGATTACTGGCCATCTTCTAATTGATCTGATGAATATAGATGTTATGGACCAAGTATATCTATGTTATTGCTTCTTGATTATATATCTTGTATTATGAATCAAATGAGAATTCATATGCATGCAAAAATTTTAGTGTGCTTTGGATGCAGTGTATTTTAATTAGAGGGTTTCACAAAACTTAATGCATTGATATTTATTTAAATTATACCTAGACCAAAGGATAATTAATAAATATTGATAGTTTTGCTACACCTACACCAAAGGATGGTAAATAAACTAGGAGACTCCACCGTCACATCAAATAAAATTAACCTAATAACTCGAATATTGTATTAACTGAGTTGGTGAACCGATTGCCTTAGTAATCCATTGATCTTAAGTTTAAAATTCTAATAATTACATTCTCTCTATTTTCTTAATTTTTTAATTATTTCTTTATTTTATTCTTTAATTTTTTATTTTCATAAATTAATCTTTTAAATAAAGCATAGGAAAGAGCTTTTCAGTATTTATTTTCCAATCCTCTAGGAATGATACTCTACTCACTTACTTTATTACTTGATCGACTGGTGCACTTGCCATAGCTATAGATTAGCATGCATCATGTACATTCATCGGATACCCAAAAGAGACCAAAGAATACTATTTCTATCATGTTGATGAACAAAAGGTGTTCCTCAGCCTTAGGGCAACCTTTTTGAAAAAAAAGTTCCTTGATGAAGAAATTTTTGCCTCTAAGGTTGAACTTGATGAAGTTCAATAGGTAGAAAGTCCAACATAGAATGTTGAACCTAAGCCGGATTTGATCAGATCAGATCCAAAGTCTAGTGAACCCACACCATTAAGATGATCCGGCAGAGTACCCCACCATCTGGATAGATACTATGGATTCTTGATCTAGGATAGTTATCCCATCGAACTCGATGAGAATGATGAGGATCCGATCACTTATTTGGATGCAATGCAGAGATCTAACTTTGAGAAATAGCTAGAAGCCATGAGATCCAAAATGGATTCCATGAAGGTCAATGATGTATGGACATTAGTTGACCCACCTAAATGGGTTAAATCCATTGGGTGTAAATAGGTCTTCAAAAGAAAGAGGGGCGCAGATGGAAAGGTGGAGACCTATAAAGTCCATCTGGTTGCCAAGGGGTATCATCAATATTATGGTATTGACTATGACGAGACATTCTCTCCTGTGGTAATGCTTAAGTCCATTCAGATCATGCTTGCCATTGCTGCCCATCTAGACTATGAGATCTGACAGATGGATGTGAAGACAGCTTTTCTAAATGAAGAGCCGATCGAAGAGGTGTATATGATACAACTTGAAGGGTTCACATCCATAGATGAGTCCAAGGTGGGAAAGCTTCAGAGATCCATTTATGGATTAAAGCAGGCATCTCAGAGTTGGAACATGCATTTTGATAAAATGATCAAAATGTATGGTTTCCTTAAGAATAGAGAAGAACCCTGCATTTACAAATGGGCAAATGGTCCAGCAGTGGTATTCCTTATTTTGTGCATGGATGATATTCTCTTAATCGAGAATGACATCCCCACACTATAAGAAATAAAAGTCTGGTTGTCATCACAGTTCTCGATGAAGGACTTGGGTGAAGCATCTTACATCATAGGGATGAAGATCTATTGGGATAGATCTAAAAGGATACCTGGTATATCCTAATCTACGTATATAGAAACTATGCTAAAAAGGTTCAGCATGGAGAATTCCAAGAAAGACTATCTATCAATAGGCCATGAAATTTCTCTCTCCAAGAAGGATTGTCCGATAACTTCTGAAGAGAGAGAGCATATGAGTAGAGTCCTATATGCTTCGATAGTGGGATCTATCATGTACGCCATGACATGTATGAGATCAGACATGGTATACTCACTAGGAGTAGTGAGTAGATACCAATTTGATCCTAGAGAAAACCACTAGAAGGTGGTTAAAACCATCCTTAAGTATTTGAGAAATACTAAGGATCAATGGTTGGTTTATGGCGAATCAAATCTGAAACTTGTGGGATTTACAGACTTTAGCTTTCAATCTGACCATGATGATAGTAAAAGTGTGTCAGGATATATCTTTACTCTAAATGGTGGATCCATCTGCTAGAAAAGTTTCAAGCAGCATATAGTGGCTGACTCTATTTGCGAAGCAGAGTACATGGTAGCATCAAATGCAGCAAAAAAAGCTGTGTGGTTGAGAAAGTTCATCATCGAGCTTGGAGTAGCAACCTCCATTGATGGTCCAATCCTGCTCTACTACGATAGCACTGGCACCATAGCTCAAGCAAAGGAACAGAAGGCACATCAGTGAGTAAAGCATATTCTGCGCCACTTCCATTTGGTCCATGAGATAGTAGATCTGGTGATGTTGATCTTTAGAAGATCGATGGAAAGAAGAATCTAGCCGATCCCTTCACTAAAGCCCCGGCAATCAAGAAGTTTGACAACCATAAGTCGAAGATGGGTATTAAGTCCTATGCCGAGTGGCTTTAGGACAAGTGAGAGTTATTGGACATTATGTTCCAAAGCCAATCGTCAGTCTGTTGATAGTTGAGATATTGTAATTAATTTATTAATTAATAAAAAATATTTTGACATCTTTTTTCATCATAAGTTTAAATCTTCTAATGAACTCCATTATTGTGATGAAGTCCTTAGGACTATTTAGTTTCGATAAAGAGAAGATTTATTGATTAGTCCTTAAATTTGTTCATGATCAAATGATAGACTGTTAATTAGGATGACAGCATCTATCAAGCATAGGTCGCTATATGCCATATAGGTTGGTTGTCCTCTTAATCAAGGTGTGTGGAGACACTAGTATGGCATACAGGTGAGATGTATGAGTACATCATCAGTGAATGTGATCAACTCCAAAGCATTCTGCTATTGAGAATGTCTCTGATGGGATATAGGTATAAGTATCCCTTAGATCTGAGATCACCTCAGTGACTTGCAAGCAACTCACTGTACTTTGGTACCGAACTAACTAAATTTCTAATTCAGCAATGGAAGGTGTCTGAGCATATAGTCAAGTACTTGCAAAGTTGGAGTATGATCAAGATGGAATTGACCACTCCAAGAGTTGGAGAAGATTGTATCACTGTATTTCAATATAGCAAAACCTTGGCCAAGGAAATCAATCAGATGGATTTGATATTTTGAAATACAATGTGGACAACTTGATCAGAGTTGATAGTTGAACTCTGATGTATCATACGAGCATTGTGATCAAGGGGATGAATTATACGAAAACTATATCCGCACGGATTCTAAGGATGGTGTTCTACACTTTCGACCTATCCGACCGTCGGATATCATTGCTAGATGATCACTTCGATTGGTATAAAATTTTATTTCTATACTACTAGCTTAGGTTTGAACCTATGAGGTCACACATATTAGAGCTTATGATCTGATCAAATGGTTGATCAATGATTAAGAATCGTTCTAGGATTAAACAATCAATACGATTGGTATTTAACCTAGTGCAAGTGTTGAAGGAGGATCGATTAGCAATTGGATTGCTAATTGACTTAATTTGATTAAGCCAATAGGCTAAGATTAAGTCTAATTAAATATGATTTAATTAGATTTGGTTTGGGCTTGATTGGATCAAGTCTAATTGGTTTATTGGATAAGCCAAGTGCAAGGAAGAACTAGTCCTGGTCTAATTAGGACTCGAATTAACCCAATTTTTTAATTTGATTAGAAAATAAATTAGAATTAAATATGATTTAATTTGATTTAATTTATGACTTTATTTAATTGGATTGGTTTAATCTTAATTTTATTTGGTTAAAAGATCTTATTTGACCAAGTCAAAATAAGAGTCCTAGTGTGACTAGGACTCCGTATCTCCTTACGCCACCTTGGTCCCAACACTCCCATACCTATTTTTTAGGTATTTTTCATGGAAAATCTCTTTCTTCCTAATTTTCACACCCCCTCTTTTCCTCCAAGTCATATTTGGATGTGAGGTGGAAGACCATGTCAAAGGAGGAATTGATTTTGCTTAGGATTCTATGAGATAGAATCCTTATTGACCAAAACATCTTCCCTTGAGTGCTGCCCCCTTTTTTAATTAATTCTTCTCTTATTCCATGAAAATAATCTCCTTTTTTATGCACCCTCCCTTGTAGATCTATGCCAAAAATTATGGAGGAGGCACCCAAGAGTTGGGCGCCCCAACAACTTTCCATGTTTGGATATTCCTAGTCTAGGAATTTGACCTAACTTGGACTCTTCCTTTTTCCTATTTATTAGATGAATTTTGTTCTAATTTTTTTATAAAATATAGAGCTTTGGGCGAAGTTTGAGGTGTGCAAAAATCAGAGGAAGAGGATCCTTGGACGTGGGGGTTCCATAAGCACCAAACTAGGTGTCTAGGTGAGAGAAAAGAGAAGAAGAAGAGGATCTTCTTCTAGGGCTGTTTTATTTTCAATCTCTCCTCCTTTATTTTGAGTTTTTTTGAGAGATTCTCAGATCAGCAAAATCTTATCTTTCTTCTCATATTTTGGAGAGTTCAAATTTTGAAGAAGGGAGCATCAGATCGATCGTTGAAGAAAGATCAGCACAGTACTAGCATGTTGTGCTGATTTTCTGTATCGAACTTCAGATCAGAGATCGTAGGCTCGTGTGGATGACTCCTAGAGGCTGGATCCATGTGCAGCTCATGACTTCATCCTCAAGCCTGGATCAGCAAGTTAGAATATCTAAACTTGCTCAAGTAATAGATCTGATCTATAAACTTCATACCTGCATTTGATGTAGTATAGATCTAGGTTGATTTGATCAACTTTTTTTTCTTTCTTATTTAATTTTAATTTCTAATTTAATATCATATTTTGATCATATAATAGATCTGAGATCTAAGTATTTACATGGTTATTTAAATAAATTTTAGATTTATTTAAGTCTTCCACTGCAAGATCTTGAAAAAGTTTTGAGATCTACCTATGAAATCTTAGATCTAGTTCCTTCACTACCAAGGTCCAGGCTTGGTTCGAGCGCATCGAGTCAATTTCTAACTTTATTACCTCTCACCATTTTTCAGAGTCGATATCTAATATCACCTCATCATAGATTTTGGGATCATCACCATGAACCTCATTTCCCATGGGAAATATTTTCTCTACGTCCTCTGAAATAATACCTAAGTACCTCTCAGGAGGACAAAAAATCCTACTTGATCTATAAGATGAAGGAGGTAGTGTGTGGATTAGCTCAGATTGACCAGGTTCCTCAGGTTTCTTGGCTCTTTGCTCTTCAGAGACTTTCTTCTCGAGCCTAATTTGTCTTCCAATACCACCATCTTGAATAAATTATTTCTCAAGAAATATAGCATGTCGACTCACAATCACATTATGATCTTTCGAAAGATAAAAGTAATATCCTAATGACTCTTTAGGTTATCCAATGAATCGAGCTCTAAGGAACCTTGATTCTAATTTGTTTGCCTACTTTCTTTTGACATGGGCCGAACAATTGCAAATTCTGAGATGACTCGACTTGGCTTCTTACTATGCTATATCTCATACGGTATGGTAGGAATGGTTTTAAATAGAATATTATTCTATAAGTAAATTACTATCATTAATCTATATCCCCAAAAAAACTCAAGAAGCTCCATGAAGCTCATCATGGATCGGACCATATCTAATAGGGTCTGATTTCTCCATTTTGAAACTCCGTTGAGTTGAGACATTTTAGGTCGAGTCCATTGTGGGACTATGCCGTTGTCCTTGAGATAGTCTAGAAATTTTCAACTAAAGTATTTATCTCCTCGATCTGATCGAAAAACCTTAATGAGCTAATCGATTTGCTTTTTTACTTCATGTCTGAATTTCTTAAATTTTTCAAAGATTTTTGACTTATGTTGCATCAAGTACACATACCCATACCGAGATAAATCATCTGTAAAAGTAATGAAGTAGACAAAGTTACCTTTGGTCAGCACATCGAATGGGCCATACACATCTCTATGTACTAGGGCAAGAAGGTCTGTGGCTCTCTCCCCATGTCCTACAAAAGGTAGCTTGGTCATTTTGCCTTGAAGGCATGACTCACAAATCAGATATGATTCGAAAGTCAACGGACCCATTAGTCCATATTTCTTCAATTTATTAATCCTATCTTCAACTTTATGATCTAGCCTAAGGTGCCATAGATACCTTTTATTAACACTATCTCTAGGTCATTTTATTCCTATAGCTTTCAAGTTTTGCTTGACATTATAAACAGAAACATCTATATGTAACTGATAGAGACCATTAATGAAGAAACCACTTGCAATTTTATTTCTTTCAAAAATAATAGTATAGTGGTCCTTAAAGAAACTAATCATATAGTTCTCTTATGCCAAACATGAAATAGAAATCAAATTCCTGCCTGCAGTAGGTATATAAGAACATTTTCTAAGTACTAAGATACTTTTCAAAGATAATCAAAGAGGGTAGGTTCCCACAGCCATAGCAGCAACTCTTGCTCTATTTTCGATACATAGGATCATCTCACCATCCCTCGACCTCCTGCTATCCTCAAGACCATGCATAGAAGTGCACAAATAAGCACTAGATCAAGAATCAAGCACTCAACTAGATGTAAAAGAAATTGTTAGGTTAGTCTTAATAATGAGCATACCTCTAGAAGGTCATCCTTCTTGTTCTTCAGGCTACCCAGGTACGCAAGGCGGTTCCATTTTCAATGACCATCGAAGTTGTAGTAGAAATACTTTTCCTTCTCCATGGCCTTCTTTTTCGTCTCTCCCTTCTTGTTCTTTCCATTAGTCTTTTGCTTCTTCGCAGACTTCTTCTTCTTTACATAAGATTTTTTCTTGAAAGAAGTCCACTCCACAGCCAGAACTGAGTCCTTTGGACTCTTTAAAGTCAGCTCAGCAGTAATCACATCAACTTGGCTAAGGTACACTAGAGCTTATTCATATGAAAGTTCATAATGAATTGCCCATATGAATCAATCAAGGACTGCAGGATTACATCAATCTACAGATCCTTGTCCATCAGGATACCAAGATTCTTAAGCTCTTCTAGGTCCTTAATCATCACCAAGCAATGATCTTGGATCGACTGTCCATCATGCATTTGTGTCTTAAAGAGTCTTCTCAAGACTTGATAGTATGCTATGCGACTCTGTTCACCATACAACTCTTATAGGTGAGCCAATATTTGGCATGCAGTCTTTATATCCTCATGTCAGTACTGCAACTCATCAAACATTGAGCCCAATACATAGCACCGACCTTATTATCATTGTCCAACCACTTCTCATGAGACACTCTCTGATCAACAATTGGACGGACTAGAAGAGTGGAAAGTTTCTGGTCTAGTATGTAAGTCGGCTTTTTAGAACTCAAAATAATTTTCATGTTTCGAAGCCAATCCTTATAATTGGGTCCGATCAATTTGTGGGTATCTTGGATTCGAACTAGGAGGCTGGACGTAGATATTTTTTTATAGAGAGTCAAAATTTTTAGTTAGGAGTTTTATTATTTTAAACAAATTCAGGCTTTCATTATTTTCTTGGATCCTTACACTTCCTTAGCTGAGATGCAAAAATCTCCATAATCAAAAACTTTTAGTGGATGGTGCGATCCCATCGATTGGTTCACTACCTCACCTAATAGTTATTAGTGATGAGTCAGTGATGAGTGGACAACTCTTGTCCAATATTATTCTAAACATGGTGCACCGAAACTTGATCTCTAATTCATGAAGCTCACCATGCCTGGAATATTGCTCCACTTCTTAGTTAAGTCAGACCCACCATTTGCACGAACTGGATTCATGATTGGGATCCTCATCATATCTAGAATATTGAACCAACCCATCCTCCAATCCATAGCATCCTATACCTAATAGATGTGGTTGCATCTTTTCGGTGTAACTGAACTACTGTATCCAACTAAAAACAATCAATCCTGGGAAGGGCCAACACATCTACAATGGTGGAAGACCAATTGACTTAATATTTTCTTAGAGAGATTTCAATTTACGTCTCTTAGACTCGACTAGTCATAATAGTTATGACTAACCTAGTGGCATGGGTTAGCTTGAATCGTTTGCCACCTCAATATAGAACTGGATCGATATAATTAGCAAGGTAAGTGAGATCGATGGGAGGGATATGCCATTAACTCATCGTGAACACATTCAAGTTGAGTAGCTCCCAATTAAAGACCACTGGTCATATCTGCCATACTTACCTTAGACACCAATTTGTCTGACCAGAACTAATCGGGTTAGCCTACAATCCAAGCTCGAACCATGGAGCCAAATTAGGTCTTGAAGTGGTCGACCATATGTGGTTGTGAGTCCACCTTGACCAAACTTACATATAATGGGCTGATCAATTCTAAGCATGTAACATCCCACCCCTAACTAGCTATGGGTGATGGTGCCACACCCCACCCTTATCTAAAGTTTAAGGGGATTTTACACCTGCTCAACATAAACAATTTGCTTAGTTCATCAATTTGCAACATAAGCATTTCAGTCAAACTTAACACTTCTTATAAACCAAACTTAATATTTCATATATAAACCACACCATGTATATACCATTCATAATCACAATATTCTTAACAATCTCTTCAAACATACAATACCTTGCACTGGGGTTAAATAATTAATACATAATAAAATGATACTCCTTTTTCTAGCTATCACACTTAGCCTACATGCATAGCATTTCTATGAATATCTTTCTTTTACAGGCTATTATCACAACAACACTTCCTCTAATAGAGGTATCGATACGCAAGCTGATATATATGCTGAAACATACTTCTAAGCTAAGTAACTCCCAAACCTGGCTAAGGAGCTTCCAAAATTGCAAGTAGAAAGAGTGAGGGGTGAGACTTGGGGAAGTCTTAGTGAGTGCATCCAACTATCAATGAAAAACTTGCTGTACTTATTATACTATAATGCATAGCATGTATCAACAAGCTTCTAAACAGTTGAGCAATATAAATATAAATCACATAAAAATTTTGGTAAAGCACAAACCTTTGCTTACTACTGATGATACCATAGCCATATGTTCCATGAGATTTCAAATGAGTATCCATAACACAACAACGTCCCCATATGAGCAGACGACATACTCTCATATGAGAAATTCTACCACAATATTCCACATACCCTCATATGAGTAGATGACACACTCTTATATGAGTAATCATACCACCATCACAATATACTCCCATATGAGTAGACAACATACTCTCATATAGGAGAAATCACATCACCATCATAACCATATATGAGCAGACGACACACTCTCATATGGATAAATTCACATCACCACCATAACCACATATGAGTAGATGACATACTCTCATATGGGTAAAATCACAACACCATCACAACCACATATGAGAACACAACACACTTGTTGGGAATGTATCCCAAAGCCAATCATCAATCTATTGACGGTTGGGCCATATATTTATAATTATATATGAATTATAAATTAATAAAAGTTATTTTGGCATTTTTCATCATAAATTCTGTTGTCTTCTAATGAACTCCTATGTTGTGATGAAATCCTTAGGACTACCTAGATTCGGCAAAGGAGGATTTGTTATTTATCCTTAAATAGTTCACGACCAAATGATATGTTGTTACTTAGGATGACAATGTTTATTAAGTATAGGTCGTTGTGTGCCATATAGGTTGGTTGTCCTCATAACCAAGGAGTATTGAGATACTGATATGGCATGCAAGTGAGATGTATGGGTACATCTGCACTGAATGTGATCAACTCCAGAGCTTTTCTCCTGTCAAGATTAGCTTCAATGGAATACGGGTATAAATGTCCCTCCGACCTGAGATCACCACGGTAACTTCTAAGCAACTCACTATGTTTTGGTGCTGGACTATCTAAATTTTTAATTTAGTGATGGAAGGTTTCTGATCATAGTCAAGTACTTATGGAGTCGATGCATGTATCAAGATGGGATTGACCACTTCTGATTTCAGGAGCTGTGTTCAATTGTATTTCAATTTAGCAAAATCTTGGCGAGGGTAGTCTTAGTGAGGAGTCATGGAACTAATTACTTTGAGACATAACATAGATATATTTTATAGGGTTGACAATCTAGCCTTGAGTCATCTATTACATAGAGGTCATAGGGATGAATTGTTAGATATGTGTGCCCTAAAAGCCAGATTAGCTGACACTTATAATACACTTCTAAGGATAAAATTATAATTTTAACTATAAATAATAAAATAAATTATTTTCTATCATAGTGTGTATTTGAAAGTGTCTATGATACATCCCTTGAGTTAATGGTAATGATAGTTCATATTTTCAAGAGTTGAAAATTTAAGACATGAATTTTCATTATTAACTCATAAAATGCTCCCGACCGTAGGATCATCATGAGGATGGTGATTGATCCGAAAGATTGATGTACGATCGCTTCTTTAGGATAGATTAGTCTTGAGTCTACGGTGTAGAGATATCGAAGCGAGAGTATGTGTACTCATTAGAGAATGAGGGCACTGAGTGTGACAACCTCGAGCAGTCATGAGGAAGTCTACCTTCTCGTCGATGACTAGCTCGAAGCTGCAGTGGTGTGTCTGATTCTTTGATCTGAGGTGCATCGATAGTTCACTTTGAGGGTGTTATAGTTTGACTACACCATGACTTGGTATCCTAGCCATTCGAAATCCTGAGGTGTATGTTGGCTATAGCATGTTCATTGTAGAAATTGGATTGCACTAATATGAAATCTATCTACCTCGGTAGATGAGGAGCAGCCCTATGATAATCATGAGAATCAAATCCATAAGCCCATGGCCATGGCAGAGTGAAATAATAGAAAGAGTTTCTATTAGGGTTTTCATATTAGACTTGAATCGAATGATTAATTCATATGATGGATATTAGGTTTTGATGAGATCACCTTAACCCTAATTCGGATGAGGCTTAAGATAGAGAAACTTAATCACATAGGTAACTGCACCGAGAGGTTCGCTTTTAGTTCTGATGGATTGCCACCATATGCTGCTAGGTGTTACTGATAGATTTTGAGAGTAATTAGAATGATTTGGATGATCGATCATACTAGTTGTCTGATTCAAAAAAATTCTGATCCATCGGAAGGTATTTCGATGATGTCAATGATAGAGATCGCGACATATCCCATTACCATATGAAACTGAACATAATTGGATCACATAAATAAGGGTTTGGATCTAGATATCATCAATTGGACTAATCCAATTCAATTGATTTGAATAAGATTCAATTAGGTTCAAGAAAATCATACTAGCACATGATTGAGCCCAATGTTCTTCTTTAACAATCATTAAAGCTTGTCTCAACTGAGCCAAATGTGTTTGGGCTCACTCAAAAATCTTTATTTGGTCTGACTGGAGCTTGTTCAGATTAGAAAAGGATTGTCTTAATTTATGAGATAAATTTGAGATAACACCTACCATTTTCCATCACTTGCTAAATCTTGTCTTTGGACTTTGGTCAAATGCTGACCTTTAACACTTAGACATTTGCCCATATGTCATACACCCATACAAGAAAACTTTAACCCTTGTCCCCCTACTAAAAGGTAGATAGATAAAGGGTGCACACCTAGGGAGGCGTGCGCATGTGGATAAGGATTGGAGTCCCATACCGATGGGACTCCAGTTGCTTAAGGGAATTAACCTAGATGGTACCAAGGAGTCCTGTTTGACCAGTCTTGGCACCATCTAAGAAGAGTTTTGAGGGACTCTAATCTGATTAGATCAGATGATGTCATCCCACCAATCAGATTTAGATCTAATTGCACAAAAGATCATGATTGGTTGGGATGATGTGGCACTGCATGGTGCAGTAGGGTCTATAAAAATCCTATCTGTACCTAGATTAAGAGAGCTTCTGCTTTAACCCATGCCACAAAGCCCTTTTCCCTCCTTCTCCATGCCACCCTCTAGTCCTATCTCTCCTCTCCACATCCAAGAGGCTTTGGGCATGAGTTAGGTGCGATCCAAGCAAGTGAAAGGCGACAGGAAAGGAAGAAGGTAGCACTGCTACAACAGACAACAGCTGATCTTCAAAAGTCATTTTAAAGACCTTCAAGATCAGATTTAGATATAATTTTTGAAGGATAGATTGAGAAGAAAAAGATCTTCAGATCTTATCTAAGTGGATACTGGTAAAGGACAGGCGCTTGCATGGCTACATCCAGAACTTTAGGCAAACATCGGGATCATCATAGGATAATAGGATTACCCATAACTAAGGTATGATTAAATTAGATTTAATTTTATTTTATTTTCTTATTAGATTAATAAGATCAGATCTGAAGAGTCTTAGATCTGATTAAGATCTTAGAGAAAAATTTTTAAAATATCCCTCTTGATCCAATCAGATCTGAACGAACCTGCATCGAAAAAATAAGATTTTTTTCTTTAACGGGTATCAGAGCTAGGTTCAAAAATTTATTAGATCTAATTTTATTTTAATTTTGATCTAATAATTAGATGATTTTAGATATTACATGAAATGTGATTAGATCTAAAATTAAAAAATTAAAATTAAATAATCTAGATCTAAGATGTATGAGATGCATAACTAGACTAGGAATAGAACTATTCTATGTGTAGTCTAGGATGATCATAATTTTAATTTAATTAATTATTTTTCTAACCTATTTATTTATTATATTTTAATATTATAAATATTATAATTAGATCTAAAAAATAAAAAAATAAATTTATTTAATTTTTTATATAAGATATGATAGATGCATGTTTAGACTAGTTGTAGAATAGTTCTACAAAATTATCTTGAATAAATTTAATTTGATATGATCAAATTTAAATTTTATTTTTTAGATATTTGTGAGATAATTTAGATCTAAAAATATGCATGATATGATACATGAGATGTATGCAAAATATATTTTTAAGTTGGATGAATTTTTATATATGTGATATATATAGATCTAGCTAGTTTTGTAGATTTATCATGTTTCTGATTAAAGCATTTTCCTTGGCCATCCGGTCATAAGAATGAAGTAGAATTTAAAGGCCCTCTCCTCTTATTCGATGGAAAGTTCTTATGGTGTGTAGGGGTATTGCGTGTTCGTCCTTAATCAAAAATCAAAAGCTTATTTTTTTGCAAAATCCTAGATCCTAAATTCCTAGGATTTTATTTACATATTTTATTTATGAATCCTAAACTTAATTAAGAATTAAGATTATGAAATAAATTAGATCTAAAATTAAGAATTTTTAGATCTAAGACATATTCATAAAATTGGGTTCGTACTTGAGTAGCTCAATTAGGTCTAGCGATTGATCAAATCGAATCAAGAGTTGGTTAGATGGGATCAAGAGTGCTTAAATTGACCAGCCTAATAGGATTAAGTCTGGATCAAGGTCGAGTTACATGAGTGATTGATCAAGTTAAGACCTAATTAGGCTCAGTGGTTAGAGTCTGAATTGTAGGCTAACCCAATTGATTCTAGCTTAATAATTTGGTGTCTAAGATAAGTTTGGCAGATACGACTGACTGATTTTTAATTAGGAGCTACTCGACTCGAATGCGTTCTTGTCAGGTTAATGGCATATCCCTTCCACCGGTCTCACTTACCTAGCCATATTTGTCAGTTCAGTCCTGATCTAAGGTGGCTAATAATCCGAGCTAACCCATGCCACTAGGTTAGTTATAATGGTTATGGCTATGTCAAGTCAAGTTTAAAGAGACCTAAATCAAATCTTCCTAAGTAAAGATTAAGTCTAAGGTCTTCCACCATTGTAGATGTGCGGGCCCTTCCCAGGGTTGATTGTTCTCGATCGGTCACAGTGGTTCAGTTGCACCAAGAAGACGCAATCATGTCTATTAAGCATTAGATGCTACAGGCTGGAGATGGATTGGACTCAATATTCTGGATACGGTGAGAGACCCAATTAAGAATTCAATCTATGCAAATGGTGGGGCTGACTTAACTAAGGAGTGGATCAATATTCCGAGTATGGTGAGATTCATGAATTAGAGACCAAGCTTGGGTGCACCATGATTAGAGAATCATTGGATAAGAGTTGTTCACTCATTGGCTAACCCATCACCAATAACTGTTAGGTGAGGTGATTAGTCAGTTGGTGGGACTGCACCATCCACTAGAATTAGTAATCGTGTAGATTTTTGCATTACTATAGAGGGAGTGTAGGGATCCAAGAAAATAATGGAAGCTAATTTATTTAAAAATTAAATTTCTAAATAAATTGGTTAAGTCTTAATTACAAAATCTAACTAGAAATTTTGACTCTCTATAGGAAAAAAAAAATGTCTGCATCCAACCTACTAGCCCGTATCCGGAACACCCATAGACTGACCGGATCCAATTACAAGGATTGGCTCTGAAACGTCAAAATCATTTTAGATTTTGAGAAGTTAACTCATGTATTGGATCAGAATCTTCCCACCTTACCAGCTTGTTCGTCCATTGAATAGAGAACGTCTCTTGATAAATGGACGGATGAAGATAATAAGGTCAGATACTACATGTTGGGCTCAATGTCTGATGAGCTTTAGTGCCAACATGAAGATATCAAGATTGCCTACTAAATATTGGCTCACCTATAAGAGTTATTTGGTAAACAGAGTCGCGAAGCCAAATATCAGATCACTAAATGACTGTTTAAGGCTAAAATGCATGGTGGGCAGTCGGTCCAAGATCATTGTCTGATGATGATCAAGAACTTAGAAGAGCTTGAGAAGCTCAGAGTGAAGTTAGACTAGGATTTGCATAATGATATAATTCTGCAATTTTTGATTGATGCGTATGGGTAGTTTATCATAAACTACCATATGCATAAACTTTAGAATACTCTGACTGAGCTTATGAACATGCTGGTTACTGCTGAGCTTTATATGAAAGATTCTAAAGGCTTAGTACTTGCTATGGAACGGACTTTTTCTAAGAGAAAGTCTTTTGGGAAAAAGAAAAAGTCTGTAAAAAGATAGAAGGTGGAAGGTGGAAAGAAAAAGAAGGCAGAGCTGAAGAAGAAAGCCACTGACAAAGAAAAATATTTTCATTATAATACTGATGGCCACTGAAAGCGGAACTGCCCTACATACCTGACCACCCTAAGGAATAAGAAGAAGATAGATCCTTCTGGGGGTATGCTCGTTATTGAATCTAACCTTACGGTTTCTTCTACATTCAGTTGGGTGCTTGACTCTGATTCTAGTGCTCATTTGTGCACTTCCATGTAGGGTCTTGAGGATAGCAGGAGGCTGAGGGATGGTGAAATGATCCTACGCATCGAAGGTAGAGCAAGGGTTGCTGCTGTAGCCATGGGAACCTACCCTCTTCAACTATCATCTAGCTTAGATTTAGTACTTAGGGATTGTTATTATGTGCCTACCACAAGCAGGAATTTGATTTCTATTTCATGTTTAGCACAAGAAGGCTATGTAATTAGTTTTTTTAAGGACCATTGTAACATTCTTTATGAAAAAAATAAAATTGCAAGTGGTTTCCTCATTAACGGTCTCTACCAGTTACATATTGAGTATTTATCTTTAATATCGAGCAAAATGTGAATGCTGTAAAATGACCCAGGGATAGTCCAAATGATAGGTATCTGTGGCACATAAGGCTAGGTCATATAGTAGAAGATAGGGTTAACAAATTAGAAAAAATTGGGCTATCGAATCCATTGACTTTTGAGTCATATCCAATTTAGAAATCATATCTTCATGTCAAAATGACTAAACTTCCTTTTGTAGGACATGGGAAAAGGGCCACGGATCTACTTGCCCTAGTACATACTAATGTGTGCGACCCATTTGATGTGCCAGCTAGAGGCAACTTTGTCTACTTCATAATCTTTACTGATGATTTATCTCGGTATGGGTACGTGTATCTTATGAGACTCATATCTGAAGCTTTTGAAAAGTTTAAGAAATTCAGATATGAAGTCGAAAAGCAAACTAAAAAATCCATTAAGGTTCTTCAATCAGATCGAGGAGGTGAATACCTTAGTCGAGAATTTCTGAACTATCTCAAGCAAAATAGCATAGTCTCTCAATGGACTCCACTTAGAACACCTCAACTCAATGGGATTTCAGAACGAAGGAATCAGATCCTATTAGATATGGTTCGATCCATGATGAGCTTCATAGATCTTCCTAATTTTCTTTGGAGATATAGTCTGTTAACTGCTATATATATACTGAATAGGGTTCTCTTTAAAATCGTTCCTACTACACCATATGAGATATGGCATGGTAAGAAACCAAGTCTGTATCATCTCAGAATTTGGGGTTGTCCGGCTTATGTCAAAAGACAACAAGCGGATAAGTTAGACTATAGGTCCTTTAGAGCTTGATTTATAGGATATTCTAAAGAGTCATTAGGATATTATTTCTATATTTCAGAAGATCACAATATGATTATGAGTCGGCATCCCATCTTTCTCGAAAAATAGTTTATTCAAGATGGCGGCATTGGAAAGCAGATCAAGCTTGAGGATAAAGTCTCACAAGAGCAACGAGCTAAGGATCCCATGGAACCAAATCAGGTTAAGCCAATACAATCACTACCTCCACCTCGTAGATCAGAAAAAAATTTTTATCCTCCTGAGAGGTACTTAGGTACTATTTCAGAGGAAGTAGAGGAAATGCTCCTCATAGGTAATGGGGTTCATTATAATCCCAAAATCTTTGAGGAGGTGATACTAGTTATCGACTCCAAAAAATGGTTAGAGGCAATGAAGTCAAAAATTAACTCGATGCACTCAAACTAAGTCTGAACCTTGGTAGATCCATCATAAGGTATAGTACCTATTGGGTGTAAATAGATCTATAAGAAAAAGATTGGTGCAAATGGAAATATGGAGACATTCAAAGCTAGATTAGTGGCAAAAGATTATGGTCAGTGCGAAGGCATTGACTAATAGAATATCTTTTCACCAGTAGCCATGTTAAAATCCATCCGTACATTGCTTGCTGTTGTAGCCTATTTCAATTATGAAATATGACAAATGGACATGAAAACGGTGTTCTTAAATGAATACCTTGAGGAAGATATCTATATGGAACAACTGCTAGGTTTCACATCTAGTGATGCTGATCACAAAGTATGTAAGCTGCAAAGGTTCATATATGGACTTAAGCAAGCATCTCGGAGCTGGAATACTCAGTTTAATGATGTGATCAAATTATTTGGTTTTATCAAAAATGAGGAGGAATCATGTATTTTTAAAAAGATCAGTGGGAGTGCTATTATCTTTCTTGTACTGTACGTGGATGATATCCTTCTTATTGGGAATGATATTCTCATGTTGACCATAGTTAAAATGTGGTTATCTAAAGAATTCTCCATGAAAGACCTAGGAGAAGCATCCTTCATTCTAGGAATTATAGTCTATAGAGATAGACCGAATAGGATGCTAGGTTTTCCACAGAAGATGTATATAGAGGTAGTGCTAAAGAGGTTTAGCATAGAAAACTCCAAGAGGGGATTGGTACCCTTTAAACATGGCATTCATCTCTCCAAGAAAATGTATCCCAACACACTAGAGGAGATTGAACGCATGAGCAAGATCCCTTATACTTCAGCAATAGGGAGCCTCATATATGCCATGTTGTGTATACGACCTGATATAGCCCATGCTGTGAGTATCACGAGCAGATATCAGTCAAATCCAAGTGAAGAATATTAGACTTCTATGAAATGTATCCTTAAGTACTTGAGAAGAACTAAGGATATGTTTTTGATTTTGGTAATGAAGAACTCTAAGTCCAAAATATACAGACTTGGATTTTATGTCCGATATAGATAATCGATAATCAACATTGTTAGATATGTGTGGCCTAGAAGCTAGAATTGGCTAACACTTATAAAATACTTCTAGAGGAAAAATTATAATTTTGACTATAAATAATAAAATGGGTTATTTTCTATTATAAATATGTATTTAATGTCTGTGATACATCCCTTGAGTTAATGGTAATGATAATTCTTATTTTCAATAGTTGAAAATTTAAGACAAAAATTTTCATTATTAACTCATAAAATGCTCTTGACCGTAGGATCATCATGAGGATGGTGCTTGATCCGAAAGGTTGGTATATAATCGCTTCTTTATAGTAGATGAGTCTTGAGTCTATGGTGTAGAGACACCGGAGCGAGAGTACAGGTACTCGTTAGAGAACGAGGGCACTGAGCGTGACCACCTCGAGTAGTCATTAGGAAGTCTACCTTCTCGTCAATGACTGACTCGATGCTGCAGTGGTGTGTCTGGTTCTTTGACCTGAGGTGCATCGGTAGTTCACCTTGAGGGTGTTATAGTTTGACTACACCATTACTCGATCTCCTAGCCATTCGAAATCCTGAGGTGTATGTTGGCTATAGCATGTTCATTGTAGGAATTGGATTGCACCAAGAGGGAATCTATCTACCTCGATAGGTATGAGGAGCAGTCCCTATGATGATCATGAGAATCAAGTCCATAAGCCCATGGCCATGGCAGAGTGAAATAATAGAAAGAGTTTCTATTAAGGTTTTCACATCGGACTTGAATCGAATGATTACATCATATGATAGAAATTAGGGTTTGACGAGTTTACCTTAACCCTAATCTGATCGGGGCTCAAGATAGAAGAACTTAATCACACAAGGTAGCTGCACTGAAGAGGTTCATTTATAGTTCTGATGGGTTGCCACCATATACTGCTAGGTGTCACTGGTGGATTTTGGGAGCAATTAGAATGATTTAGATGATCGATCATTCTAGATTTGTCTGAATCAGAAGAGTTCTGATCCATCGAGAAGGAGTTTCGATGATGTCGATGATAGAGATCATGCAACATATCCCATTACCATATAGAACTGAACCTAACTGGATCACACAAACAAGGGTTTGGAATCTGGATGATCATCAATTGGAACTAACCTAGTTCAATTGATCTGAATGAGATTCAATTAGGTTCAAGAAAATCGTGCTAGCACTCGATTGAACCTAACGTTCTTCTTTATTATCATTAAATAGTTATCTCGACTGAGCCAAATGGAGTTTGTGCTCACTCAGAGTACCCTTCACTTAGGTCTGACTGGAGCTTGTCCAGGTCAGAAAAGGATTGTCTTAATTTATGAGATAAATTTGAGACAACACCTACCAATTTTGGTCACCTGCTAATTCTTATCTTTGACTTTGGTCAAACATTGATCTTTGACACTAAGACATCTGCCCACATGTCATGCACTTATTGGAGAGTAGATAGGGTCTTATCCCCTTGCTAGAAATTGGAAAGGAGGGGGTGCACACCTAGGGAGGCATGCACCCATGGATAGGGATGCTTGGAGTCCCATATGGATGGGACTCCAGGTTGCTTCTTGGTTTCTACTTAGGTGACCCCTAGCCATAGACTTTGACCAGTCTTAGGCACCATCTAAGGATGAATTAGTGGGGCTCTCATTTGATTCGATCAGGTGATGTCATCCCATCAATCAGATTGAGATCTAATTGCACGAAGCAACATGATTGGCCGAGACGATGTGGCACTGCATGGCGCAGTAGGGTCTATTTAAACCCTATATGCGCCCAACTTTCAGAGAGTTCTCTCCGTGCCGATGTCCCAAGGCTCTCCCTCTCCCTCCTCCATGTCATCTTTTGGTTCTCTCTCTCCTCTCCATGCCCAAGGTAAGTTAGGCTCCAATTTGGTGTGAACCAGGCAAGAAAAAGCTGATGAGAAAGGAAGAAGGCAGCACTGCTGCAGAGACGACAGCAAATCTTTAAAAGGGTATTTTGAAGGTCCTCCAAATCAGATCCAAATCTAATTTTTGGAGAGGTGATAAAGAAAGAGAAGATCTCTAGATCCAGCTCGAGTGGATACCGGTAGATGCCAGGTGCTTGCGTGGCTAGATCTAGAATCTCAGGCAATCAGCAGGATCATCAAAAGATAATATGATTACCCAACATCAAAATATAAATTAAATTAAATTAAATTTATTTTTATTTTTATTTATTAAATTAATAAAATTAGATTTAAAATATCTCAAATCTGATCTAGATCAAAGAGAAAATTTTTTAAATATATCTCTTGATCTGATCAGATCTGAACGAACCTGGACCCGAAAAATCAGGATTTTTCCTTCAACTGGTATCAGAGCCATGGTTATCTAAATTATTTAGATCTAATTTTAAATTTATTTTAATTAAAAATTAAGTTGATTTTAGATGTCACATGAGATGTGATCAGATCTAAAATCAAAAAAAATTAAAATTAAATGATTTGGATCTAAGATTAGAAGATATGCATGACTAGTTCTAAAATAGAATAGTTCTATAGAATAGTCTTGCATGTTTTTGATTTAATTTGATTAAATTATATTTTAGATCTTTTTATTTACTATTTTTTGATATTATAAGTATTATAATAACATCTAAAAAATAGTAAATAAAAATTATTTAATTTTAAACATCATATGAGATATGATTGATGCATGTCTAGACTAGTTGTAGAATAGTTCTACATAATTGTCTAGATTAGAATTTATTTTGATTAGATCAATTTAAATCTAATTTTTTAGATTATTATGAGATAATTTAGATCTAAAAATATGCATGATTTGATACATGAGATGTATGCAAAATATGCCATGATTAGATCTAATTTGTATATGAGATATATGATATAGATCTGAAACTGTTTTGTAGTATTGAATGTTCCTGATTAAGGCGTTCCTCTTGGCCGTCCGATCATAAGAACGAAGAAGGGTTTAAAGGCCCTCTCTTCCCATTCGATGGGGTGTTCTTATGATGTGTAGGGGTGCTGCGTGTTCGTCCTTAATCAGAAATCCAAAAAAACTTACTTTCTGCAAAACCCTAGATCCTGAAACCCTAGGATTTATTGTGCATATTTTGTTTATGAACCCTACTTAATTAAGAATTAAGATTATGGAATATAAATTAGGTCTAAAATTGAGAATTTTAGATCTAAGACATATTCATAATACTGGGTTCGGGCTTGGGTAGCTCAATTAGGTCTAAGCGGTTGATCAAACCGAATCAAGAGTTGGTTAGATGGGATCAACAATGCTTAAATTGACCAGCCTAATAGGATTAAGTCTGGGTCAAGATCGAGTCACGATGATCAAGCAAGACCTAATTAGGCTCAGAGGTTAGAGTCTGGATTGTAGGCTAACCCAATTGGTTCTGGCTCAATAATTTGGTGTCTAAGGTAAGTTTGGCACATACGATCCGACTGATTTTTAATTGGAAGCTACTCGACCTGAATGCATTCTTGTACGAGTTAATGGCATATTCCTTCCACCGGTCTCACTTACCTGGCCATATCTGTTGACACAGTTCTGATCTGAGGTGGTCAATAATCCGAGCTAACCCATGCCACTAGGTTAGTCATAATTGTTATGACTAAGCCAAGTCTAGTTTAATGAGACCTGAATCAATTCTCCCTAAGAAAAGATTAAGTCTGAGGTCTTCCACCATTGTAGATGTGCGGGCCCTTCCCGGGGTTGATTGTTCTCGGCTGGATACAGTGGCTCAGTTGCACCGGGAAGATGCAACCATGTCTATTAGGCATTGGATGCTATGGGCTGGAGGATGAGTTGGGCTCAATATTTTGGATACGGTGAGAGACTCAATTAGGAACCCAGTCTATGCAAATGGTGGGTCTGACTTAACTAAGGAGTGGATCAATATTCTGGATACGGTGAGATTCATGAATTAGAGACCAAGTTTGGGTGCACCATGATTAGAGAATCATTGAACAAGAGTTGTTCACTCATTGGCTAACCCATCACCAATAACTGTTAGGTGAGGTGATGAGTCAGTTGGTGAGACCGCACCACCCACTAGAAATCATTAATCGTGGAGATTTTCGCATCTCTACAGAGGGAGTGTAGGGATCCGAGAAAATAGTGGGAGCTAATTTATTTTAAAAATAAAATTTTTAAATAAATTGGTCAAGTCATAATTACAGTATCTAACTAGAATCTTTGACTCTCTACAGAAAAATGTCTGCGTCCAACCCATTGGCACGTATCCTGGACACACATAGACTGACTGGACCCAATTATAAAGATTGGCTCAGGAACTACAAAATAGTTTTGGGTTCCGAGAAGTTAACCCATGTATTTGGACCAGGACCCTCCCACCTTACCAGCCCGTCCATCTATTGAACAGAGAGCGTCTCTGGAAAAATGGATAGACGAAGATAATAAGGCCAGATATTACATGTTGGGCTCGATGTCTGATGAGCTCCAGCGCCAACATGAAGATATCGGGACTGCTCGCCAAAATGTTGGCTCACCTGCAAGGAGATGTTTGGTGAACAGAGTCGCGCAGCCAAATATCAAGTCACGAAATGACTTTTTAAGGCTAAGATGCGTGATGGGCAGTCAGTCCAAGATCACTGTCTGACAATGATCAAGGACATGGAAGAGCTTGAGAAGCTCGGTGTGAAGTTAGACTTGGACCTGCAGAATATTATTCTGCAATCCTTGACAATCAATCTTGACTGATGCATATGGGCAATTCATCATGAAATTACCACATGCATAAACTTCAAAATTCCTTGGCCGAATTAATGAATATGCTGGTTACCGCTGAGCTTTCTATGAAAGGTTCTAAAGGCTCAGTTCTTGCTATGGAACGGACTTCTTCCAAAAGAAAGTCTTATGGAAAGAAAAAGAAGTCTGTGAAAAAGCAAAGGTGGAAGGAAAAGATGGAAGAAGAGAAAGAAGAAAAAGGCAGAGCCGAAGAAGAAGGCCGCTGTCAAAGGAAAGTGTTTCCATTGCAACAGCGACGGCCATTGGAAGCGGAACTGCCCTACTTACCTGGCCACCCTGAAGAACAAGAAGGAAGGTCCTTCTGGAGGTATGCTCGTTATTGAGTCTAACCTTACGATTTCTTCTGCATCCAGTTGGGTGCTTGACTCTGGTTCTAGTGCTCATCTGTGCACTTCCATATAGGGTCTTGAGGATAGCAGGAGGCTGAGGGATGGAGACATGATCCTACGCATCGGTAATGGAGCAAGAGTTGCTGCAGTAGCCGTGGGAACATACCCTCTTCGATTACCATCTGGTTTAGACTTAGTTTTAAAAGACTGTTATTATGTGCCTGCAGCTAGCAGGAATTTGATTTCTGTTTCATGCTTAGCACAAGAAGGTTATGTGATTACCTTCTTTAAGGACCATTGTAACATTCTTTATGAAAGAAATAAAATTGCAAATGGTTTCCTTATTAATGGTCTTTATCAGCTACATATTGATGTACCTATTTTTAACTATCGAGCAAAATGTGAATGCCAAACGACCTAGGGATAGTCCAAATGATAGATATCTATGGCACCTAAGATTAGGTCATATAGCAGAAGATAGGATCAACAAATTGGAGAAAAATGGGCTATTGAGTCCATTGACTTTCCGAGTCATATCCAACTTGTGAATCTTGTCTTCAAGGCAAAATGACTAAACTCCCTTTTGTTGGACATGGGGAGAGGGCCACAGATCTTCCTTGCCCTAGTACATACTGATGTGTGCGGCCCATTTGATGTGCCGGCTAGAGGCAATTTTGTCTACTTCATTAATCTTTATCCGATGATCTATCTAGGTATGGGTATGTGTATCTTATGAGACACAAGTCTGAAGCTTTTGAAAAGTTCAAAGAAATTCAGACATGAAGTAGAAAGCAAACAAAAAAATCCATTAAGGTTCTTCGATCAGATCGAGGAGGTGAATACCTTAGCCGAAAATTCCTAGACTATCTCAAGAAAAATGGCATAGTCTCTCAATGGACTCCACCAGGAACACCTCAACTCAACGGAGTTTCAGAACGGAAAGAAATCGGACCCTATTGGATATGGTTCGATCCATGATGAGCTTCACAGACCTTCCTGATTTTCTTTGGGGACACTCATTGTTAACTTCAATTTATCTACTGAATAGGGTTCCCTCTAAAACCATTTCTACCACACCGTATGAGATATGGCATGGTAAGAAACCAAGTCTGAGTCATCTCAGAATTTGGGGTTGTCCAGGCTCATGTCAAAAGACAACAAGCGGACAAGTTAGAGTTTAGGTCCTTTAGAGCTCGATTCATAGGATATCCTAAAGAGTCATTAGGATACTATTTCTACATTCCAGAAGACCACAATGTGATTGTGAGTCGACATGCCATCTTTCTTGAAAAATAGTTTATTCAAGATAGCGGCATTGGAAAGCAGATTAAGCTTGATGAGAAAGTCTCACAAGTACAACGAGCTAAGGACCAATTGGGAACCAAATCAGGTTGAGCCAATAAGAACACTACCTCCTCCACCTCGTAGATCGGAAAGAGTTTTCCATCCCCCTGAGAGATACTTAGGTATTATTTCAGAGGAAAGTAGAGAAAATGTTCCTCGTAGGTAATGGTGCTCATGGTGATGATCCCAAAACCTACAATGAGGCGATATCAGATATCGACTCCGAGAAATGGCTAGAGGCAATGCAGTCAGAAATTGACTCGATGCACTCAAACCAAGTCTGGACCTTGGTAGATCCACCAGAAGGTATAGTACCTATTGGGTGTAAATGGATCTTCAAGAGAAAGATTGGTGCAGATGGAAAAATGTGGAGACATTCAAGGCTAGACTAGTGGCAAAAGGTTATAGTCAACGCGAAGGCATTGACTATCAGGATACCTTTTCCCAGTGGCTATGCTAAAATCCATCCGCACATTGCTTGCCGTTGCAGCCTATTTCGATTATGAAATATGGCAAATGGACGTGAAAATGGCATTCTTAAATGGATATCTTGAGGAAGATATCTATATGGAACAGCCGCTAGGTTTCACATCCAGTGATACTGATCACAAGGTTTGCAAGCTGCAAAGGTCCATATATGGACTTAAGCAAGCATCTCGGAGCTGGAACACTCATTTCAATGATGTGATCAAAAAGTTTGGTTTCATCAAAAATGAAGAGGAACCATGTGTTTTCAAAAAGGTCAGTGGGAGCGCTGTTGTCTTCCTCGTATTGTACGTGGATGACATCCTCCTTATTGGGAATGATATTCCCATGTTGACATAGTCAAAATATGGTTGTCCAAGGAATTCTCCATGAAAGACCTAGGTGAAGCATCCTTTATTCTAGGAATTAAGGTCTATAGGGATAGACCGAATAGGATGCTAGGACTTTCACAGAAGATGTACATAGAGGAAAGTACTAAAGAGGTTTAGTATGGAAAACTCTAAGAGGGGATTAATACCCTTCAGACATGGTATTCATCTTTCCAAGAAGATGTGCCCTAGCACACCTGAGGAAATAGAATGCATGAGCAAGATCCCTTATGCTTCTGCAATAGGGAGCCTCATGTATGCCATGCTATGTACACGACCTGATATAGCCCATGCTGTGAGTGTCACAAGCAGATATCAGTCAAATCCAGGTGAAGAACACTGGACTTCTGTGAAATGTATCCTTAAGTACTTGAGAAGAACTAAGGATATGATGTTGGTCTTTGGTAATGGAGAACTCCAAGTCCAGGGATACACAGACTCGGATTTTATGTCCGATATAGATGATCGAAAGTCGACATCTGGGAGTCTGTTTGTGTGCAATGGTGGTGCTGTCAGCTGGAAGAGTTCCAAGCAAACAGTGATAGCAGATTCCACCATGGAAGCAGAATATATCGCTGCATCAGAAGCTGCAAAGGAAGGCATTCTGGTACAAGAAGTTTGCTGTAGAGATCGAAGTGAATGCCATCAGATGCCATTCCTCTATACTGCGATAATAATGGCGCCATAGCCCTTGCTAAGGAGCCAAGGTCTCATAAAAAATCTAAGCACATTGAGCGGCGATACCACCTCATCCGTGATTACCTCAAGAAGGGTTACGTCGAGGTCAAGAGAGTCGACTCCACAGATAATGTGGCAGACCCACTTACAAAGCCGTTGGGCCAGCAGAAGATCGAAGCCCACCTTGAGAAGATGGGACTTAGACTTGTAGCCAATTGGCTTTAGGACAAGTGGGAGATTGTTAGATATATGTGCCCTAGAAGCCAGAATTGGCTGACACTTGTAATACACTTCTAGGGGCAAAATTATAATTTTGACTAAAATAAATAAAATGGGTTATTTTCTATCACATATGTGTATTTAGTGTCTGTGATACATCCTTTGAGTTAATGGTAATGATAATTCATATTTTCAAGAGTTGAAAATTTAAGACATGAATAATCATTATTAACTCATAAAATGCTCCCGACCATAGGATCATCACGAGGATGGTGATTGATCCAAAAAAGGTTGGTGTACAATCGCTTCTCTTTAGTAGATGAGTCTTGAGTCTATGGTGTGGAGACACCGGAGCGAGAGTACAGGTACTCGTTAGAGAATGAGGGCACTGAGCGTGACCACCTCGAGTAGTCATTAGGAAGTCTACCTTCTCGTCAATGACTGACTCGATGCTGCAGTAGTGTGTCTGGTTCTTTGACCTGAGATGCATCGATAGTTCACCTTGAGGGTGTTATAGTTTGACTACACCATTACTCGATCTCCTAGCCATATCATGGAACCCTGAGGTGTATGTTGGCTATAGCATGTTCATTGTAGGAACTGGATTGCATCAAGATGGAATCTATCTACCTCGGTGGTAGAGGAGCAGCCCTATGATGATCATGAGAATCAAGTCCAGAAGCCCATGGCCATGGCAGAGTGAAATAATAGAAAGAGTTTCTATTTAGATTTTCACATCGGACTTGAATCGAATGATTAAATCATCATGATAGACAGAGACTAGGGTTTGACGAGTTCACCTTAACCCTAATCTGATCGGGGCTCAAGATAGAAGAACTTAATCACACAAGGTAGCTGCACCAAGAGGTTCGCATTTTCAGCTCTGATGGGTTGCCACCATATACTGCTAGGTGTCACTGGTGGATTTTGGGAGCAATTAGAATGATTTAGATGATCGATCATTCTAGCTATTCGAATCAGAAGAGTTCTGATCCATCGAAAGGAGTTTCGATGATGTCGATGATAGAGATCATGACATATCCCATTACCATATAGAACTGAACCTAACTGGGTCACACAAACAAGGGTTTGAATCTGGTGATCATCAATTGAACTAATCCAGTTCAATTGATCTGAATGAGATTCAATTAGGTTCAAGAAAATCATGCTAGCATCGGATTGAACCTAACGTTCTTCTTTTACTATCATTAAATAGTTGTCTCGATCTGAGCCAAAGGAGTTTGTGCTCAATCAAGAGGCCTTCACTATGGTCTGACTGGAGCTTGTCCAAGTCAAAAAAGGGTTGTCTTAATTTATGAGATAAATTCACCTACTAATTCTTGTCTTTGACTTTGGTCAAACATTGACCTTTAATACTTAGACATCTACCCATGTGTCATGCACTTATTGGAGAGCAGATAGGGGCTTGTCTCCTTACTAGAAATTGGAAAGGAGGGGGCATATGCCAAGGGAGGAGTGCGCCTATGGATAGGGATGCCTGGAGTCCCATACGAATGGGACTCCAGGTTGCTTCTTGGTTTCTACTTAGGTGACCCCTAGCCATAGACTTTGACCAATCTTAGGCACCATCTAAGGATGAATTAGTAGGGCTCTCATCTAATTAGAGCAGGTGATGTCATCCCACCAATCAAATTTAGATCTGATTGCATGAAGCAACGTGATTGGCCGGGATGATGTGGCACTGCATGGCACAGCATGATCTATATAAACCCTATCTGCGTCCAACTTTTAGAGAGTTCTCTCCTTGCCCATGCCCCAAGGCTTTCCCTCTCCCTCCATGCCATCTTCTGATTCTCTCTCTCCTCTCCACACCCTAGGCAAGTTGGGCTCCAGTTTGGTGCAATCCAGATAAGAAAAAGCAGACAAGAAAGGAAGAAGGCAGCACTACTGCAGTGACGACAGTAGATCTTCAAAAGAGAGTTTTGAAGATTCTCTAAATCAGATCCAGATCTGATTTCTGGAGAGGTGATAAAGAAGAAGAAGATCTCTAGATCTAGCTTGAGTGGATACCAGTAGAGGCCAGGCACTTGCATGGCTAGATCCAAAATCTCAGGCAATCAACAGGATCATCAAAGGGTAATCTGATTCCCAACATCAAGATATAAATTAAATTAGATATAATTTATTTTTATTTTTATTTATTATATCAATAAAATTAGATCTAAAACATCTCATATCTAATCTAGATACATGAGAAAATTTTTTGATATATCTCTCTTGATCCGATCAGATCTGAACGAATCTGACCCGAGAAATTAGGATTTGCTCTTTAGACATCTGGGAGTTTGTTTGTGTGTAATGGTGGTGCTGTCAGTTGGAAGAGTTTCAAGCAGATAGTGATAGCAGGTTCCACCATGGAAGCAGAGTACATCGCTACGTCAGAAGCTATGAAGGAGGCATTTTGGTATAAGAAGTTTGCCACCAAGATCAAAGTGATACCATTGGATGCCATTCCTCTATACTGTGACAATAATAGCGCCATTACCCTTGCTAAGGATTCGAGATCTTACCAAAAATTCAAGCACATTGAGCGGCGATATCACCTCGTCCACGATTACCTTGAGAAAGGTTACGTCGAGGTCAAGAGAGTTGACTCCATAAACAATGCGGCAGACTCACTCACAAAGTCGTTGGGCTAGCAGAAGATCGAAGCCCATCTTGAGAAGATGGGACTTAGATTTGTATCCAATTGGCTTTAGGTCAAGTGAGAGTTTGTTAGATATGTGTGTCCTAGAAGCCAGATTGGCTGACACTTGTAATACACTTCTAAGAGCAAAATTATAATTTTGACTATAAATAATAAAATAGATTATTTTCTATCATAGTGTGTATTTGAAAGTGTCTGTGATACATTCCTTGAGTTAATGGTAATAATAATTCATATTTTCAAGAGTTGAAAATTTAAGACATAAATTTTCATTATTAACTCATAAAATGCTCTCGATCGTAGGATCATAATGAGGATGGTGCTTGATCTGAAAGATTAGTGTACGATCACTTCTTTAGGATAGATGAGTCTTGAGTCCATGGTGTAGAGACACCGAAGTGAGAGTACAGATACTCATTAGAGAATGAGGGCACTGAGCATAACCACCTCAAGCAGTCATGAGAAAGTCTACCTTCTCATCGATGACTAGCTCGAAGCTACAGTGGTGTGTCTAGTTCTTTGACCTGAGGTGCATCGATAGTTCACCTTGAGGGTGTTATAGTTTGACTACACCATGACTCGATCTTTTAGCCATTTTGAATCTTGAGGTATTTGTTGGCTATAGCATGTTCATTGTAGAAATTGGATTGCACCAATAGGGGATCTATCTACCTCGGTAGATAAGGAGTAGTCCTATGATGATCATGAGAATCAAGTCCATAAGCCCATGGCCATGGCAGAGTGAAATAATAGAAAGAGTTTCTATTAAGATTTTCACATTGAACTTGAATCGATTGATTAATTTATATGATAGATATTAAGTTTTGACGAGATCACCTTAACCCTAATCTGGTCGGAGCTCAAGATAGAGGAACTTAATCACATAGGTAACTGCATCGAGAGGTTTGCTTTTAGTTCTGATGGATTGGCACCATATGCTGCTAGGTGTCACTGGTGGATTGGGAAGCAATTAGAATGATTTGGATGATCGATCATACTAGTTGTCTGAATCAAAAAAGTTTGATCCATCAAAAGGTGTTTCGATGATGTCAATGAAAGAGATCATGACATGTCCCATTACCATATGAAACTAAACCTAACTAGATCACACAAACAAGGGTTTGAATCTGAATATCATCAATTGGACTAACCCAATTTAATTGATTTGAATAAGATTTAATTATGTTTGAGAAAATCGTGCTAGCACACGATTGAGCCTAATGTTCTTCTTTAAGAATAATTAAAGCTTGTTTCGACTGAGCCAAATATGTTTGGGCTCACTCAGAAATCTTTATTTGATCTGACTGAAGCTTATCCAGGTCAGAAAAGGGTTGTATTAATTTATGAGATAAATTTGAGACAACACCTACCATTTTTCATCACCTGCTAAATCTTATCTTTGGACTTTAGTCAAATGTTGACCATTGATGCTTAGACATCTGCCCATGTGTCATGCACCCATAGAAAAGAACTTTGACCCTTATCCCCCTGCTAAAAGATAGATAGATAAAGGGTGCATGCCTAGGGAGGCGTGCACCCCATGTGGATAAGGATTGGAGTCCCATATAGATAGGACTCCAGTTGCTTCAGGGAATCAACCTAGATGGCATCAAGGAGTCCTGTTTGACCAGTCTTGGTGCCATCTAGGGAGAGTTTTGAGAGACTCTAATTTGATTAGATCAGATGATGTCATCCCACCAATCAAATTTAGATCTGATTGCACAAAAGGCCATGATTGGTCAGGATGCTGTGGCACTACATGGTGCAGCAGGGTCTATAAAAACCCTATCTATGCCTAGATTAAGAGAGCTTCTACTTTAGCCTATGCCACAAAGCCTTTCTTCCTCCTTCTCCATGCCACCCTCTGGTCCTATCTCTCCTCTCCATGTCCAAGAGGCTTTGGAAATGAGTTAGGTGCGATCCAAGCAAGTGAAAGACGACAGAAAAGGAAGAAGGCAGCACTGCTGCAAGAGACAATGTCTGATCTGCAAAAGCCATTTTGAAGATCTTCAAGATTAAATCTAAATTTGATTTTTAGAGTATGATTGAGAAGGAGAAGATCTTTAGATCCTGCTCGAGTGGATACCGGTAGAGGCTAGGTGCTTGTGTGGCTACATCCAGAACTTCAGGCAAACATCAGGATCATCACAGGGCAATAGGATTACCCATAATAAAGGTATGATTAAATTAGTTTTAATTTAATTTTATTTTTTTATTAGATTAATAAGATCAGATCTAAAGAGTTTTAGATTTGATTAGGATCTTAGAGAAAAATTTTTGAAATATCTCTCATGATCCAATCAGATCTGAATGAACCTACATCGAAAAAATATGATTTTTTCCTTCATGAAGTATATGGTAACCATATTCATGTAGGTTCTGAATATTGCGATTATGATTATTCGACCTATCCAAATATCAGGTACCATTGCTAGATGATCACTTCAATTAGTATAGAAATTGATTTTTGTGCTACCGGCTTAGGTTCGGACCTACGAGATCACACACATTAGAAGTTCCTACCTGATCTAATGGTTGATCAAGAGTCCCATTGGTTTGAGACTCTATGGTCAAGAGTTCTACTGGATTGGAACTCTGTGACCAAGAGTCCTATTAGATTGGAACTCTTTGATCATGAGTCCTGATAATCTAGGACACTGTGGTCAAGAGTTTCACTGGACTGAAACTCTAAGTCCTACTCATCTGAGACTCTTTGATCAAGAGTTTCACTAGTATGGGACTCTATGATCGTGAGTTTAATTCATTTGGGACACTGGGTTCAAGAGTTCCACTGATTTAGGACTCTTCAAGAGTTTCATGTGGATAGGACTCTATTGCCTAGTAACCCATTCGATTTAGACTCAAATATTTTTGAAGGATTAATTAGTAATTTAATTATTAATTAGCTTAATTTGATTGAGCGATGAGGATTTGATCAAGTTCGATTGAATTTGATTTGATTGGATTTGACCTGATCAAGTCATGAGATGACCTAATCGCTATGGGAGTTTTGACCTTGATTTGATCAGGACCTAAATCTAATTAATTTCTAATTTGATTAAAATTTTATTGGATCAGACTAAGATTGGATCTAAATTAATTGGTTTGGTTGAAACTAATTAGGACCAAGTCAATTGAAGTTTGAATTCAAATTCTCCCATGTGTCCACCATTTTTGACTTTTCCACTCTACTTCCCATGCCCTCCCTTTTGTTTGTCGAATATTTTTTGTAGAAATAAAATTATGCATGTAGAAGGAGAGTCCTTCTACATGTTAAACATAAGGGAGGGGGCGTTGGATAAGGATAAGAGGCTCATTTGATTTTTGAAATCAAGTGAGTGGTTAAAACCTCTCAACCACTCAATCCTTATCATTTTTCATGCAGTTTTATCATGGTATTCATGTCAATAAATTATAAAAATTTTTGTGTGTGTAGGAGAAGGGGTAGCATTATGTGGTAAAAATTTTAGAGTGTTTGAGCATCAGTTTTGGGCAAAAAAATCTTGGAGTGAAGGTGAACAGGATCCTGCAACACTTTTCTTTTCCCTTATGCCTCTATTCTCTTATGATTTTCATCTCTAAGGTTATCCTATTTTTAGATATGATCTAAATAGGGATTATAGATCTAAAAGTTATCTTTTCATGAAAACTTATTTCATATAAAAACTCTACACAGAGAGGGCGTGATAGGATTTTTAGTGTGTCATGATTTCTGGGCCGAGTGAAATCCTAGATTTAGGAATCTGGGTTCAGGTGGAGAGATTGAGTGCTGTGAGCATCGGATCACCACCAAATTTGACACACATCTTCATCATTCTCTAATATTTATATTTTAATTTTTTAAAATATTTAAAAAATTAGAAAGTATACGATCAATCGGATCAATCATGATCAGCCATCGAAGGCCCCGGCAAGGAGCTAGCACTCCAGTGGAGCTGATTAGGATCGGGAGCTCCATGTGGACCAATCGTAGAGGCTGGATATATGTACAGCTATGATGTGATACTAGAGTACTATCTGGTGGACTCAGATTATGGTGATTGACTATCCATGAAAAGATATTATGTTCTGAATACGTAGATGTAGTAAATAGTTTATTACATAGTTTTATTTTCAAATCTATTGATGTATGCATGCATATTATGTTTAGATCCTAATGTGTAGGGTTAAATAATTTGATATGATCAGTAGATAATTAATTAGATTAATTATTTTTTGCTGTATCATTACTATTTTTGAAATATTTTTTGAAAGTAGCATGGCAAACCCTGCACTATTTTCTTCAAATGGTATCAGAGCAAGGTTCGTTAAACATGATATGCTTGCATATTTAGATTAATAATTTAGATTTAATCTAAATATTGATCTAATAATTAAAATAATTAGATTTAAAAAATTAAAATTTAGATCGCACGGACTGTAGGTTATCCTGTTGTAGGATTTACCCCCTATAGTGAAAAGATTGTTCTGATATGTTGCTGATCTATATTATTAATCATGAAATTACTAGATTTGATCTAATATTTTTATGATTTAATTATATTAGGCTTTAATCTAATTTATTATCATGAATGCATAATTAGATAAAGTTTGATTCATGATTTCATGATTATGTAGTATACATAGTTTCAGATTAAAACCTACAACTAGTATTGTTTGTGAATTGAGATGATTTAATTTTAAAATGAGTCAACTCAATTGGTGAACAATGCTAAGTTATAAAGAACCTTTTAAAATTTAAAAAAAAATATTTTCAAAATGCCGAACCCTAACCCTCAGCCCATAAACTTAATTAAAAATTAAGTATAATGATTTAGTGTCTAGAATTATGAATTATGACTCTAAGTCATTAATCATAGACTTGTGGGTTATTGGATTAGCTGAATTAGGTCCATAAATTGGGTTAGACCTAAGATTAGTTAAAAGATGGACTAATTTAGTATAATTGATCAAATCTAATTAAATGTTAATTTAGATTAGGTCAAGGACTCTATAGACTTAATTACAATAGTTGTAGTTGGTCAAGTCCATGCCTTTAACAAGGACCAAATGGACTTGATTCAAAGCTACGTGGTCGAATCCAAAATTATTAGGTTGGTCAAATTAAAACTAATGAACCGGATGGTGTCTAAGGTAAGTTTGGTAGTTTGACCAATGGTTTTTAGTTGGGAGCTACTTACATAGATTTGGTCTTTGATGAGTTAATGGCATATCCCTTCCACTAATCTTGCTTACCTGGCCATTCTGGTGAGTTAGATTTTGATTAGATCACTTGGTGATTCGGACTCATCCATATCTATTAAATAAATCAGTTTGACTGATTTAGGTGCTCCTAATGCTAGCTTAGATTAGATTCTTTTCGACTTAGTGAAGTCAGTGGGAGGATCAAAATTGGCTCATTGAATTTTCTTAAATTAATTAACTAAATTCTCTAAAATTATTAGATTCTTAAAAATAAAATAGTTATATAGATAACTAAATCATAGCCTTCCATTAAGTTGAGTGATAATGGGTTCATTAGTATAATGATCATTAGAGGCCCAAAGGCCTGGTAATTATTGACTAATGAAATTATCATTCATAAAATGATAATTTGGTTAAGTCTTTCTGATGGTGGTTAGGTTGGCCGACCAAAGTTGGGCCTGATCATTTATTAGTTAGATAAGACCAAATGTGGTCATGTTAATGGTTGGATGTAACTGAACCTTTTTCAGTGGAGGCCAAAGCCTACTGATTAGGACTATGGGGCAAAATCAATATCACTAGAAGTTGTTTAGAGAAACAATTGATTTTGAATCTACCCATAGGTGCACATGGGTTGACCAACCAAAGTTGAGCTCATGTGTAGTCTATGTGGATTCTAGTATCCACTAAAGAATTAGAGTAATTCCTCGAATTGGAGGTAGAGGCTATCAATTCGTATAAAATAGTAAAAGGACCTTTAGACTGAAGTCCAAGTCTTTAGGATTAATAATTCATATACAAATTAGGTTTGGTTTTCCTTTTTGTGCAAACATGGCCAATAACCTATCGCTCCGATCATTGTTAGGCCATGACAAATTAATGGGACCCAACTATGATAGCTGGTATCATAAGTTGAAAATCGTCTTGTAGCATGAGCGGATCCTATATATGGTAACGGATCAAGCACCTAAGGAGCCAACCCCGAATGCTAGGGGAGCGATCCAAGATACTTATCTAAAGTGGCTCAATGATCGTACCACCATTTGATGTACAATGTTGGCGACAATGAATGATGAGTTTAGCTGCAGGTTTGAAAACGTCCAGCCATAGGAGATGCTTTAAATATTGAACGACTGTTTTGGCACGTAGGACAATGTTGAAAGGTATAAAACAAGTTGTGCCATTTTCAACACTCAAATGAGGGATGGGGCCTCAGTCATCGATCATGTATTGTACATGATCGAGATGATTGAGCACCTTAGTAGGTTGGGCTTTTCCCTGCATGAGCAGCTTGATAAGGATGCGATCCTTAATTCTTTGCCCAAGTCCTTCCTCCCCTTCCTAACTCATTTTAGAATGATAAAGCCTATAGTGAACTATCACAGCTTGTTGGGATTGCTGCAGAACTTTAAGAAGGATCACCAACTCTATAAGGAGATGGTGAATGTAGTGGGAGAGTCTTTTTCTGATCATCGATCCTTTAAGAAAGGAAAGAAGAACAAGAAAGAAAAAAAAGAAGGTACGGCCACATGCTGGAACGACTGCACAAGGTTAGATCAAGAAGCTCAAGCCCAATCAGAACCAGGCAGAGTGCTTCTTCTACAAAAAGCAGGAGCATTGGAAGAGAAACTGTCCTCTGTACATTTCCTTCCTGGATTTGAACAGGCCAAGGAAGAAGCAAGTAGTTCCTGGATAAGGTAATTATATGATAATACCTTGCAATTTTTTCTTATTTGATTCTACTGCCCGGGTATTAGATACTAGAAGCTCTTATCATATTTGTAATTCTATGCAGGACATGTAGGTCAGTAGGAGATTTGATCAAGACGAGAGGGTCCTTAACGTTAGAGATGGAAGACAAGTTCCAATTCTAGCTTTAGGAATCATGAACCTTATAATCAATTCAAAAAAAGTTATTCTTAATGAATGTTATTATTGTCTAACTTTCTTATTGAATGTCATTTCTGTAGGCCTTTTGGCCATAAATAGTTTTAAAATATTAATAATTTTTTTTTTATAATATCATTTTGAATGGTATTATAATTTTGATTGGACAATTGAATAACGAAATTTATTTACTTTCTATGCCTATTAACGTGGTTCAATCCTCCAGTAAACGCCCTCGAATTAGTGATGTGTCTGATGTCTACCTTTGGCACTATAGGCTAGGTCATATTGGTAAGAATAGAATTAACAGGTTAGCTCAAGAAGAAATTCTTGAGGTTAGTGATTGTGAGTCACTTCCAACCTGTGAGTCCTGTCTTCTTGGTAAGATGACCAAGTCACCTTTTACTAGAAAAGATGAACGACCCACAGAACTCTTAAGTTTAGTACATTCGAATGTATGTGGATCGATAAGCTCAAGTGCCAGAGGTAGATATTTCTACTTCATAACCTTCACAGATGATCTATCGAGGTATGGGTATGTCTATTTAATGAAGCATAAGTCGGAGTCGTTTGAAATGTTCAAACTATTTTGAAATGAGGTAGAAAAGCAAACTAGGTAGAGTATTAAAACTTTTCGGTCTGACCGAGGGGGTGAGTACCTTTTCAATGAGTTTTTGACATATCTTGAGGAGAACAGGATTCTCTTCCAATGGACCCCTCCTAGAACACCACAACATAATGGTGTGTCTGAAAGGAGAAATCGGATCCTATTAGACATGGTTCGATCCATGATGGAATTTGCTGGTTTGCCGACCTCCCTATGGGGATATGCACTCAATTCAGCTTGTTACATTCTAAATAGGGTTTCAAGTAAATCTGTTAATAAAACACCATATGAAATATGGATAGGGCGTAAGCCAATGCTTCCACACCTTTAGATTTGGAGGTGTTCGACTTACGTCAAACGTTTGATGATAGACAAGCTTAGACCTAGGTCTAATAAGTGTAGTTTTATAGGTTACCCAAAAGAAACCAAAGGGTAATACTACCTTGCTGATGAGCAAAGTGTTTGTCAGTCTTAAGGCAGTCTTTTTAGAAAAGGAGTTCCTTAGTGAAGGAACTAATGCCTCTAAGGTCGAACTTGATGAAGTATGATAGGTGGAAGAATGAATACAAGTTATTGAACCTAAGCTGGAACTGATTAGATTAGACCTAGAACCTATTATAGAAGCATCCTTAAGGAGATCTGGTAAAGTACCATGTTAATCAGATAGATACTATGGTTTTCTGGTTTGGGATGGAGATCCCATCGAACTCGATGAGAACGAACAGGACACAATCACCTATATGCATGCAATGCAGAGATTCGACTTTGAGAAATAGCTTGAGGCCATGAAATTCGAGATGAAATCCATGAAGGTCAATGATGTATGGACATTGGTTGACCCATTCGAAGGGGTAAAATCCATAGGGTGTAAGTAGGTCTTCAAGAGGAAAAGAGGCGCAGATAGAAAGATGGAGACCTATAAAGCCCATATAGTTGCCAAGGGGTATCGTCAACATTATGGTATTGACTATAATGAGATGTTCACTCCTGTGGCAATGCTCAAATTCATTCGAATAATGCTTGCCATAGCTGTCCATCTGGACTATGAAATCTGGTAGATGGATGTGAAAATAGCTTTCCTAAATGGAAAGCTAGATGAAGAGATGTATATGATACAACCTAAAGATTTCACGTTCATAGATGAGTCCAAGGTGTGTAAGCTTTAGAGGTCCATTTATGGACTAAAGCAGGCATCTTGGAGCTGGAACATACGATTTGATAGAACAATCAAAACGTATGGCTTCGTTAAGAATGAAGAGGAGCCCTGCATATACAAATGGGCTAATGGTCCAGCAATAGTATTCCTAGTATTGTATGTGGATGACATTCTCTTAATCGAAAATGATGTTCCTGCATTACAAGGAATAAAGATCTGACTGTCATCATAGTTCTCCATGAAAGATATGGGAGAAGCTTCCTACATCCTAGGGATGAAGATCTATAAAAATAGATCTAAAAGGTTGCTTGGATTGTCCCAGTCCACGTACATTGATACTGTGCTAAAATGGTTCAGCATGAAAAATTCCAAGAAAGGCTATCTACCGATAGGCCATGGAATTTCTCTTTCAAAGAGGAATTATCCAACAACACCTCTAGATAGAGAGTATATGAATAGAATACCATATACTTCAGCAGTGGGTTCTATAATGTACGCCATGATATGTATGCGATGAGATGTGGCATACTCACTAAGTGTACTGAGTAGATACCAATCTAATCCAGGAGAGAATCACTAGAAGGTTGTTAAAACCATCCTGAAGTATTTAAGAAATACTAAGGACCAATGGCTCGTATATGGTGAATCGGACTTAAAACTTGTGGGGTTCATAGACTCTAGTTTTCAGTCCGATCATGATGATAGCAAGAGTGTGTCGGGATATATATTTACCCTTTATGGTGGGGCCGCCGTCTGTTGGAAGAGTTCCAAGCAGCACACTATGGCAGATTCAGTTTGTGAGCTGAAGTATGTCACTGCATCAGATGCTGCCAAAGAAGCGGTGTAGCTAAGAAAATTCATCACCGAGCTCAGAGTAGCACCCTCCCTTGATGGTCCAATTCTACTCTATTGCAACAGCTCTAGAGCCATTGCTCAGGCGAAAGAACCAAAGGCACACCAACGGATGAAGTATATTCTGTGCCGCTACCATCTTGTCCGATAGGTCGTGGATCAAGATGATGTCGACCTTCAGAAGATCGATGGGAAGGAGAATCTAGCCGATCCATTCACTAAAGCTGTTGCGGTGAAGGAGTTCGATGACCTTAAGTTGAAGATAGGTATTAGATACTGCACCGATTGGCTTTAGTCTAAGTGAATGATTGTTGGGAATATGTTCCAAAGTCAATTATCAGTCTGTTGATGGTTGGATTATATATTTATAATTGTATATGAATTATAAATTAATAAAAGTTATTTTAAAATTTTTCATCATAAATTATGTTGTCTTCTAATAAACTCCTGTATTGTTATGAAGTCCTTAGACTATCTAGATTCGACAAAGGAGGATTTGTCATTTAGTTCTTAAATAGTTCACGACCAAATGATACATTGTTACTTAGGATGACAACGTTTATCAAGTATAGGTCATTGTGTGCCATATAGGTTGGTTGTCCTCATAACCAAAGAGTGTTAAAACACTGATATGGCATGCAAGTGAGATGTATGGGTACATCTGCATTGAACGTAACCAACTCTGGGGCTTTTCTCCTATCAAGATTAGCTTCGATGGAATATGGGTATAAATATCCCTCCGATCTGAGATCACCATGGTGACTTCCAAGCAACTCACTATATTTTGGTGCCAGACTATCTAAATTTCTAATTCAGTGACAGAAGATTTTTGGACACAGTCAAGTACTTATGGAGTCGGTGTGTGTATCAAGATGGGATTGACCACTCCTGATTTTAGGAGCTGTATTCAATTGTATTTCAATTTAGCAAAATCTTGGCCAGGGTAGTCTTAGTGAGGAGTCACGGGACTAATTGCTTTGAGACACGATATGGATGTATTTTCTAGGGTTGATAGTCTAACCCTAAGTCATCTATTACACAGAGGTCATAGGGATGAATTATACAGTAACCATATTCGCGTAGGTTCTGAATGTTGTGATTGCGATTATTTGACCTACCCGGACATCGGGTCCCATTGCAAGATGATCTCTTCGATTAGTATAAAAATTGATTTCTATGCTACCGGCTTAGGTTTGGACCTGCGGGGTCACACACATTAGGAGTTCCTACCTGATTTGATTGCTAATCAAGAGTCTCATTGGTCTGAGACTCTATGGTCAAGAGTCCCACTAAACCGAGACTCTATGACCAAGAGTCCGACTGGACCGGGACTCTGAGTCCTACTTATCTAGGACTCTCTGATCATGAGTCCTGATAATCTAGGATACTGTGGTCAAAAGTCCCACTAGACTTGGACTCTATGATCAAGAGTCCTACTAGACTGAGACTCTAAGTTCTACTCATCTGAGACTCTCTGATCAAGAGTTCCACTAGTTTGGAACTCTATGATTGCGAGTTTGATTTATTTGGGACACTGGGTTCAAGAGTTCCATTGATTTAGGACTCTTCAAGAGTTTCATGTTGATAGGACTTTGTTGCCCAGTAATCCATTCGATTTGGACTCAAATATTTTTGAAAGATTAATTAGTAATTTGATTACTGATTAGCTCAATTTAATTGAGCAATGAGGATTCAATCAAGTTTGATTGAATTTGATTTGATTGGATTTGATCCGATCAGATCATGAGATGACCTAATCGCTATGGGAGTTTTGACCTTTATTTGATCAGGACCTAGATCTAATTAATTTTAAATTTAATTAAAATTTTATTAAATTAGACTAAGTCTAATTTAATTAGATTTAACCTAATTTAATTGGATCTAAATTAATTGGTTTGATTGAAATCAATTAGGATCAGGTTAAATGAAGTTTGAATTCAAATTCTCCTATGTGCCCACCATTTTTGACTTTTCCACTCTGCTTCCCATGCCCTTCCTTTTGTTTGTCAAATATTTTTTGGAGAGATAAAAATATGCACATAGAAGGAGAGTCGTTCTACGTGTTAAACATAAGAGAGGGGGCGTTGGATAAGGATAAGAGGCTCATTTGATTTTTGAAATCAAGTGAGTGGTTAAAACCTCTCAACCACTCGATCCTTATCATTTTCCATGCAGTTTTTCCATGGTATTCACATCAATAAATTATGAGAATTTTTGTGCCTGTAGGAAAAGTGGTAGCATTACGTGGTAAAAATTTTAGAGTGTTTGGACATCAGTTCTGGATGAAAAAAATCTTAGAGTGAAGGTGAATAGGATCCTACAGCACCTTTTTTTTCCCTTATGCCTCTCTTCTCTTATGATTTTCATCTCTAAGGATATTCTATTTTTAGATATAATCTAAATAAGAATTATAGATTTGAAAGTTATCTTTTCATGAAAACTTATTTCATAAAAAAACTCCACACGGAGAGGGCGTGATAGGATTTTTAGTGTGTCAGGATTTTTGGGCCGAGTGAAATCCTAGATTTGGGAATCTGGGTTCAGGTGGAGAGATCGAGTGCTGTGAGCATCGGATTACCACCAAATTTGAAACACATCTTCATCATCCTCCAATATTTATGTTTTAATTTTTTGGAATATTTGAGACATCAAAATGTGCATGATCAATTGGATCGATCATGATCAGCCATCAAAGGCCCCAACAAGGAGCTAGCACTCCAGTGGGGCTGATCGGGATCAGGAGCTCTGTGCGGATCAACCGTAGAGGCTGGATATATGTGCAGCTATGATGTGATATCAAAGCATTATCTGGTAGACTCAGATTGCGGTGATCGACTACCCACGAAAAGATATTATGTTCTTAACATGTAGATGTAGTAAATAGTTTATTACATAGTTTTATTTTTAGATCTATTAATGTATGCATGCATATTATGTTTAGATCCTAATATATAGGGTTAAATAATCTAATATGATCAGTAGATAATTAATTAGATTAATTATTTTTTACTACATCATTGCTATGTTTGAAATATTTTTCGAAAGTAGCATGGCAAACCCTGCACTATTTTCTTCAACACTCTTATTTGGGCAGTCCCATCAGCTATCACAATTATCAATAAGCCTTCATGGCACATAAATAGAATCCAACCTTAAAGTTATCGGAACAACACACTCTCATAGGGTTTACCATTCTAATGAGCGGTCTATCCATGATCATAATATCAATAAGCTTTTATAGCATTAAAATCAGAAGTTCACCATGTTATGAGATGAAACCATAGAAGATATCACTATATAATCACAATATAACAAAACTTTTATAGCATGAAAACCAGAAGTTCACCATGTTATGAGATGAAACCATAGAAGATATCACTATATAACTCCTTTAGAATTACCAAAGCCATATAAGAGATCACTATGAAGCATGCTTGAAATCATGGAGTCATGCTTTTTTAAAACCATGTGTACATATGCTTGCTTATGAAGCTTACAAAAGCTGTCCAGAAACCATTTCCTGCTTCAAGGGTTTTCAAATCACATGTATATGCAACCAATATAAGCTACAGAGTGTCAGGAAAGTATCTAACTTTTTAAATAATATTTTTACTTAGCATAGTATATTAACACACCATGGATGGATGGAAGCTACTCACCTCTAGCCAGCTATTGTTTCACCTTGATACTTAATTTCTTCAAATCACCCTTTAAGAACCTTCTCCCTTCCTCGATTGACTAAACACCTACTATTCTGAAAACAGATTCCCTTCCTCTTCAAAATAGCTACTTTTTTCTTCAATCCAAGTTACCCCAGAACCACTTCTTTCTAACTAAATTCTCTTTGATGACTAATTGATAAGAGAACTCTCTCTGCTTTCGTCTCCTTTCTAACCTCTCTGAAGAACATGGATAATTCCACACCAACAAAAGAATTGATGGCTTTATGGTTTGAAAAAACATAAACTGTGATAAACCTTGCTAGGTGTCACAATAATAAGAATCTATCCAATTTTAGGCTTAATAGGTGTTGCTCTAATGTATTTCCAACCATTGTTTAATATCCTCAAGCTGCTCAATCATCCCTTGAAAAATTATTTTTAAAAGCTTCACTAAAAACCCTCTCGGTTAAACCCGCTCCTAGAATTTTTCATTGATCGAGCTAGCTCGGCGTGAAATTGGATAAGCTCGATTGTTAGTCGGATCAGCTTGATTCCAAATCAAGCTAGCTCTCTCAAAAAAATAGAACACTTATTTCTATAGTCTTAGACTTGAACTGGCTCAATTATAATTTCAGTTTTTAACTCTTCAGACTCAATTCACAGCTTTACTCAATTCTTAGCTTATTTCTTTTTTTAAGTTAATATCCTCATTTATTTTACTCTCCATTAACTTTAAAATATAAATGTAAATAAAGAACACCCATCTATTTGGATTCAATAAAAATATCAAAAAAATCAAAATCTTTAAGAATAAGAATCTAAAATTTGGATTCTAGTTCAAATTTTCTGAAACTCAAAACTTTTAAAACTTTCTTCCTTTAGAACAAATAGATTCAAAGGTCTCAACATTTATTAAAAATCACTTTATGACTTACCAACTTCTAAGGATCAGTTACTAGGACTTTTTGTTCCAAGAAAATACATATTTTATATACCTCAATATATAGGTGCTAGCTTTTAGACTTAGAAAATTTTTAGGACTCGTAATGATAGATAACCCTCATTTGCATTCAAAACTATTACACACACCAATATTACTTTAAATATCTTTCAAGGTATCAATACCACACATACTTGAATAAAAATCTTTTAATTCCTTATTTTGCTAGTTTGGGATGTTACAAAGCACTCTTGATCCCACCTAATCAACTCTTGATTCAGTTTGATCAACCGCTAGACCTAATCAAGCTACCCATACCCAAACCCATATTTTATCAAGGTATCTTAGATCTAAAAATTCTTAATTTTTAGATCTAATTAGTTTTATAAACTTAATTCTTAATTAAGACAAAACATGGTTCAAGAATAAAGCATGTAAAGATCCTGTTGGTGCAAAATCTGGTCGATGTCGGAACGGTGCTGGAGTTGGAGTGGAAGAGGTCGCCGTAGGTGACTTGCAAAATAAGTCTCATCCGAAGTCTGGAGTAGTGGCTCTGACAAGACCCTTCGACAATCAAGTCAGCTCTTTCGGCCAACAAAAATGGAATGCTCAGAGAAGATTTTAGTAGAGTTTTTAGGTATAAGAGGAGAGCTTAAAGCTTAAAAAAGAAGACATATCTGGAGGGTCTCTTATATAGATGGAGCCTATAATAAACTAATAGTGACAGCCGTAACCACCTGGTAGTGGGCCGTTCAGGGCCACATGAAGTTTGTTATGGAGGATAGTGTTCGTTGTCGCGACATGCTAGTCCATTGGGGCCTGTGAGTCGAAGTTTGGATATAGCAATTACAGGCGGTAACGAGTTCCTGGCTACTATTGTTCCAAAGGAGTTTGGGGGTCATCGAGGTTGATCGTGTGCAGACTGCTGCTTATTGCATCAAAGGCGTGCATCAAAGTCCTTTTCGGGCTACTGGGAGGAGAGATCCAAAAAGTGTTCGACTACTGAAGAAGTTCGGAAAGAGTTCGATTGCTGGAGAAGTTTGGAAAGAGTTTGACTGTTGGAGAAGTCTGGAGAAAGTTTGATTGTTGGAGAAGTCCAGGAGAAATTCGATTGTTGGAGAAGTTCGGAAGGAGTCCGGCTACTGAAGGAGTCCAAGAGGAGTTCGACTGCTGGAGAGGTCCAAAAAGAGTTCTACCACTGGAGAAGTCTGGAAGGAGTTTGACTGCTAGAGAAGTCCGAGAGGAGTTCGGCTGTTGGGAAAATTCATCTTGTAGAGAAATCCAGAAGGAGTTCAGGTTGGCTGCAAGGGTTTGCCATTCATCATGAAGCCAAGAAGCTCATCTGGAATCACACTGAGACTAGTCATCCGGCCAAACTTTGGTGGAAACAGGTTTATCCCTAACAATAGTCCCCCTACTCTCGAGTTCGAATTTCGAAGAAAGAAAGTGCAAAAATGATCGCTGAAGTTCTTTCAACCCTCTACACCCATTGGGATGAAATGTTTTGGCATCTACCATGTTGGCGTTGAAGCTTCTTTATTTTTGAAGTGATTTGGAAAGACAATATTTTGAAGCGACTGCTGAGACATCGCCCTAGGTATGGCACATTTAAGGTTCTGCCAGTCACCACTCCCCTATCATGATGAGTGGGACACGTGTTGCACGAAGATCGTCGAAGGAGATATTGAATCATAACTGCCTTGGGCTCTTCTCGGCTATTTAAGCTTTCTTCTTCCTCTCGAGCTTTACTTCACCCAAGTCTTCTTCTTCTTCCAGCTTTCTTCCTTCTCTCACCCAAGGGTCCTTGCTTCCTTCTTCGCTCCTCCATTTCCAGACACCCTTTCATTTGATCCTCGTTGTGCTCATCATCTCCTTGTCCTTCCTGATTGATTTAGGTCAGTTTCCAAGCTCGCTTCTTATTTGTTCTCATATTTCCTGCATATCATTCATTCAGTTTCTTCATGGAGGTTGAGTCCTTGATTTTCCTTTGATTTTATAAATTTTTTTTTCGGGTTCAGTTTGATCGCAATGTCTTCAGAGACCTCTCAGTCTGTTGGTTCTTGGAGTCCATCTGAACCAACCTTTCAGGACCCCATCCCTATAACACAGGCCAAACCTAGAAGCATACCCCATCAACTCTTTGCACTAGACACCATACCTTGCACATTGACACCAAACAACCTCTCCCTTATTAGGATCCAATATGGAATTCCTCAGGACTACAACCTTGAACTTCCTGGGTCAGATGACTGAGCTAGTTCTCCCCCTTTCGGTCGATTCTGTCTATACTTAGAAGCCTTCCATGCCAGGCTAAGGCTTACTCTCCCACCTTTTGTTGTCGCACTCTTCCACTTTTTGAATATCTCCCTAGCCTCCGTCGTATCGAACTCTTTTCAATTCCTCATAGGCTTCCTTTTCTTTTGTCGCTTGGCCGAAGTTTGTCCGACTGTAGCCCCTTTTAGGATCTTTTACACATTCAAGCGTCACCCCTCTGTGAAGGACTAGTGGTATTTGTCACCCTAGTTCGACAAGAAAGGGCTGCTGAAAGGTGCCCCCTCTTCCATCCACAACTAGAAGGATAGGTATTTTTTCATATCCTATCCAACCTTATTGTTGGGTCTTTCTCCCTGGGGCTTTCTCAGGGAATCGGTCCGCCAAGCTCCTAGTCTAGATAGGGCCGATCTTGACCTTTCCAATAAACTCAAAATAAATATTAAGCTAAAGAAAAACAAACATTCTGAAACTCAAGAAAAGAAAATTTGAGTTGCTTGACTTGTTGGCTTGATTTCTTCTCTTTGTATGCTTGAAAGAAGTAGGTAGTGATCTTCAATGCTTGTAGCCTGACTTCTCTTAGTTTAAGGATGTTAGAAGGATAAAAGAATATCTGAGAATCACTCCTCCTTTTTTTCTGCTCACTCTTTTTGGCTTTCTTAATGGATACTCAATATACTCTCAAAAGCTTGCTTTTCATGTTTCAAAGGTTTTTTTATATATTCTTAAGGCTATCCACTACTTTTTGATATCTGAGGAATCTTCAGAAAGAGATCTAGCCATTAGAGATAAGAAAATAGTCGTTGGAAAGCCCATGGGATGAAAAAGCTACAAATCTAAAAACTAACCATTACAGTCACTAGGTAAGCTCAATCTTTTCCTAGGTCGGCTCAGTCCCACTAGTTCAGCTCAGTTTTTTAGCTAGGTCAGCTTAGTCTTAGTGATCCCAAAATTGTAGTTTCTATCTTATGCTATTTTTTGAGACCAGGATGACTACCTTTCTGACTAGATTGGCCTAGTTGCCACTGAGTCGGCTCAGTCCCCTGAGTCTTGAAAATTTAACTTTCTGCACTTTCTATCTTTTGCTTCTACTGAGATTAGGTTGGCTCAGTTCCAGGTTTGGTCGACCTAATTTGCGTGCCATGCATGCCAAAGACAATTTGCGACCCTTTCTTCTCCAAAGTAATTTGTAAGCTAGACTTGCCTTTTTGACTTGATTTTATCTTCATTAAGATGTCAAGAGACACTTGAAAAGTTGAGTACTTGAAGTTTTGAAACTACACATTTTCATAAACATAGTTAGACTTTATAACTTATAATCAAAACTCTTCGTCATCATCAAAATCAATCTTTGGGTCAACAATCTCTCCCTTTTTTATGATGATAAAACTTTTGAGTATATGCAAAATAATATATAGTAAGTTTCTAAGAAATACATATTTATAAAGCATGAAACTATATAAACAATAAAAATATACTTTATTCTAAATAAGCTCAAGCATATACTCAACAATAATTCACCCCTTTTTGACAACATCAAAAAGAATAACTCTAAAAGGATGTTATCAATAAAATCATGAAAGTATTTTTTTTTTAACAATCTAAAAATGTTAAGCTCCCCCTTACTATTATAATCAATTAAGTTTAATTTTTATTCAAAATTTTCTCCCCCTTATTATATGCCAAATTTCTTAATTTCATTTTTTGCTTACTCTTGATCAATTCTTATCCTTAATAAATTTTGTTTCTCATAACTAAATTTATATCACATTATAAAAAATATCATAAGATTTTGAGTAATTTAATATGTTAAATTCACTTTTTTTATTTATGATAAGATCGTGATGTTGTCGTTAAGACACCGTGTTTATCAGTTTAATCCAACTTCTTAAAATAATTAAAAATATGTAGATAGTAGTGAGTCGGATCAAATCTACAGGAAAGATAGTATTTTAGATTTGAAATCTTTAATTTTTTAAAATAAAAAAAAAGAATTTGAGTTTTCAAATCTCAAGTGAAGTCAGAGAATTAAAAGCAAAAATTAAAAGATGTAGAAATTTAAACTTGATACTAGCAGATCTTAGCATCTACTTGCAATAAAATAAAAGGTAATAATTAAAGTATAAAAATTAAATTGTAATAAAAATAAAGAGCATGAAATTAAAAAGTATAAAAATAAATATTACATTAATTAAAAAGTTCATAATTTAAATATATAAAATTTAAAAAGAAAATAAAATAAAATAGTCTGATCTCTGATCTTGGATCGGCACTGATAGAAAGATGGTGTAGAAGTTCAGCTCTTCTTCTCGGCATCCATTGCTTTGAAGTAGCCTCTAATCTAAAGCCTGGCTTCACCCTATACTAAAGCTTCACCTTAACTAAAGATTATGAATTTTGGAGGCCTTGAGTCTTATTTATAGGTGTTGGAAGGCTGAAGAGTTTTTCTGTAGGTAATATGGGACTAAGGAGGTCTTTGATCATCAAAATATGAAGAAATCTGAGTGAAATTGGATTAAAAAGAGTTTTGGTTAAATTTTGCTACTTTGGATGAAATCTGGTCATTCAATAGGAATCCAACAAATCAAAAATCATCAAAATTGGATGTGTATTGATCTAGATTAGGTCAAATTAAATTCTAACCGTTGATCGCACGTTGATGGAGAAAATTTGATCGCTGCTCATGCGTCAGGAGTCCTGATCACCATCGGAAGTGTTCTAGACCATCGAATTATCCCCTAGATCGAGCGCTGCCATTGGATGGCGATCCGCATGAAGCCTGAAGTACAAAATTTTCTCCACCGTTCGATCTTGACCGTAAGCTACTACAGCCGTTCGATCGCATAATTACTATTTCCATGGACCACGTGGACTGACTGCACCATACACCGAAACCAATCAGCGCCTCCTATCACTGAGTGAAAAGTCCAAAATGCCCTATGAGCCATGATAGATTTGCTATAAACCCTTTAAGGGTCTAGGTCCACCATGTGTCGCTCCGTGATTCATCGGTTTCAATTGAGCTGGCAGTCCACGCTTGGATCGTGGACCGACTGACGGCTTCCATGGCTGAGTCAGCTTAGCTCAGCACGTTGGCTTTGTCAGTTTGGCTCAGTGCATTTGGACTCGCCGGCTGATATGGCACGGCAGCTTGAGCCGGCTAAGCCGTATGTTATTTTATTTCATTTTTATTTATTTTATTTTTTTAGAAATTCATATCTTCTTCATTTTAGCTTCATTTTGCTCAAAATTTATTTTATTGTGGTCAAAAAAATGAGCTCTTTCCATTGATAATAAAAATTTATTTTTTAATTTTTATTTTTTTCATTATTTTTTAATTAATAAAAATATTAATTTCTTAAAAATTATATATAAATTGATCATTAATTTTTAAAAATTAATATAAATTAATTAATAAATTAATATTTTTATTGATAAATTTATAGTACTTATCACACTCTCCAACTTAAGCTTTGCTCGTCTTCGAGTAAAGAAAGAATTTAGTTTTAAATACCTTTTAACTTTAGAGTTTCGAATTTTACCTAAGCAGTTTTCAAAATGGCCATTGATATTCAATAGAGCTTAAGTGAGATATATCATTGGAGTATTAATACTTATCAATAGAAAAATTAAGTAAAGAATATTAATGTTTTCTGAATTTTTTCTAAACTATCCCACCTTTATCTCTGATTTGTCTAAACTTTCATATAGGTAAGTGTATTGCTACTTCCGCCCTTCATTTATTGATTTTTATTTTTGTATTGCCCACTTTTTGACATGAATATCATTGCTTACTTAGGCAACGGGATCCGATTACTCGATGGAAAATTAATATTTTTTTTTAATGTTGTATCACTATTGAGTGTCTTAATCCCTTAAGCTTTTTATTTAATCCATGTAGCGAGTCTTGGGCCAATGACTCCCAAACCAGTTGACTTTAGGACACTAGGTATAGAATACCCCTCAGGCTTACTAGCTCGAATCAAATAGACTACGAGTTAAGACTAGCTTTACAACGAGCTTCTTTATCCTTCCTACCTTTTGACGCGAAACTCAATGCTTGCTTAGGCAAAAAGACTCAGTTACTCAGTGAGAAGTACTTGAAAACTATTTTATTAAAATAAATTTTTTATATGAAGAAATGTATAGTTACCCTACACAAGCCCATAAAAAGTATACTTTTTTTTTATGCTAGTAGAAAAAATTAGAAATGCTCAAAGAAAATTTTTTTTATGTTCTAAACTTAATTCTTAATTGAATTTTCTTAATATTTGATTCTTAATATCTCACAGATTCTCAGATCTGTGTATCAATTTTATTTTTAAAAATTGCTTAGTTTAATTTAATTCTTAAGCATAATCAGATGTCTAAATACTAAATACTAACTTTTTTGAGGACTTAAAATTTTAAAATTTTTATTTTTTTTCTTCCAACTTAATCGACATTATCCTCAACAGAGAAAAAAATAAAGGGTATAATAAAAAATATAAAAGAATACACTTGACTATATATATATATATATATTTTTTTTTTTGGGCCAGCACATGCCTTTAAAAATTTAAGCTCTTCCTCTAACTTATTCAAATTATCCTAAAAAAATAAATAAAAAGATAAATTAAACTAACGAAAACTAAATATTGGGTTGCCTCTCAACAAGCGCTAAGTTTACCGTCTTCAGCCAGACACAATGTAGCTTACTATCCTATGTCAAATACTGGATTGACAAATTTCAATGGTTTTGGATTGCCAATCTTGGAAAGTTGATTTATAATCCTATTATTGATATATTCATTATTAATTAGAAAAACATAATTTATGACCTCATTCTCAGACCCATGTTTATTAAGAATTTCTTCTATTTGTTCTTCTAAAATACTTATGAATGAGGTTTTTGTATTAGGAGTTAAGTTTGATTCAATGGGTGCTAGAAGGATGACTAAAGGTGATTTTAATTCTGGAGGTAAATTAATATGATCTTGTTTAAACAATTCCATTGACTTTTCATTGCATGCCTCTTAATTTTTGTAAGAAGAACCGACTTCTAGGGTTGAAGGGAACAAGACATTAGGTTTATAAGTCTTCGGTAAATCATCTATTCTTTTTTTTCCTTTATCTATCTCATTTAAACTGGAACTAGCATCAGTACTAGTTCCTGACTCGGGTTCTTCTATGCGGTTAGCTTCAGTACTAACTTGTTCCTCTAGGTGTATCCTATGTTGAACTATGGAAGGGCTTATTCCTTTAATGTCTGCCATGGTCCAGCCTATTGTTTCTCGATTTTCTCTTAAGATCGCTAATAATTCCTCCTCTTGATTAGGATTCAGGTCTAATGCAATAATTACAGGCAAGATTTTCTCTGGATCTAAATATACATACTTGAGATGCTCAGGGAGGGGTTTCAACTCTACTTTGGGTGCCTCTTCTTTTGATGACTCAGGTGATGGTTTAGTCATTTCTATGAGTGATTTAGTGGGAGGCTCCCATCTCTGATCAATTTTATTATCTTCAAGTATTTTATCTAAGTTCTCATATTCATGGGTTGGCCAGATACTAAATTCAAGATCGACTTTCTCATCGCTAATGTCCATGGGTTCATAAAATTCATCTTGGACTACACTTATATTAGCATGCTTGATAGATTCTTGTTCCAAATTAAAAATATTCAGCTCGATAGTCATATTTCCAAAAGACAATTTCATAAGTTCATTCTGACAATTGATTTTAGCATTAGTAGTAGCTAGGAATGGTCTTCCTAAAATTACTAGGATTTGATCCTTAGGATTTGATATTGACTCAGTCTCCAAAATGATAAAATCAATTGGAAAGATAAAATTTTCAACCTTAATCAAAACATTTTCTACCATTCTCTTGGGGATCCTAAAAGATCGGTCTGCTAATTGTAATATGATTTCTGTTGGTTGAAGCTTTCCTAATCCTAATTGTTCATAAACTGAATAGGGCAAAATATTTACACTAGCCCCTAAATCAAGTAACGCCTTCTCAATGTGGATTTCTCCTATGACACATGAAATTATTGGAGATCCTGGGTCCTTGTACTTTATAGGCATATGACTTAACAAATTTGAACTCCCATTTGTTGCTAAGAAAGCTCTTTTTGGTACATTAGTTGTCTTTTTCTTGGTGCAAAGGTCTTTTAAGAATTTGGCATAAGTCGAAACTTGTTGGATCATGTCTAGTAGAGGAATATTTACTTGAACTTGCTTAAATACCTCTAACATTTTGTCTAAATATTTCGATTGTTTATTAAACCTTAATCGATTCGGGAAAGGAGCTCTAGAGATTGTGGGCATCTGGTTTGGTGCACTATCAATTTTAGGAGCCTGAGTTTGTAAGGTAGATTGTTCATTAGGTGGCTCAACAGACTCAGCACTCAAGTCTTCTCTAGTGTTAGATGTATTTACCTTATTATCCATTTATTTTTCTGATCTTAAGGAATGAATAGCATTAACCCGATTAACCTGGTTTCCTTGGGCTGGTTTACCATTTTGATTCCCTAGGTTGGGCTCAAGTTGGCTTGGTAGCCTACCTCGTTCATGTTCACTTATGGTAAATGCTAGCTGACTCACTTGCATTTTCAAGCGGGCTATGGCCTGAGAATTTAAATTCAAAATTTGGCCCGTGGTTTGCATGAAATTACTTAGGGTGGCATTAGTGTCAGCATTAGATTTGACTAGGGCTTCCAGGCTTTTCTCTAAAGAGCTAAGTTTCTTTTCATTGATATTAAAGTCTGGTGGTGGTAGGGTGTTTATCACAGGATTAGACCTTGGGTTCTACTGATTGAAACTTGGACTGCCTACATTTGGATTTTGTGATCATGAAAAATTTGGATGATTCCTCCAACCTAGGTTATAAGTGGGTGCATAGGGATTGTTCAACGATCTCTGATATATGGCATTCACTTGTGCACATCTATTATCTATTGGTTCATTGGGAGGGGACATTCCTCAAGGACATGGTCTGGTGCATTGCACCTGTTGCACATGGGTGCAGACACTTGGTTCACAATGGCTGGTCTCTGAAGTTCTAAGGCCTCTAACCTACATGTCAAAATTATAATTTTGGCTTCTGCAGCTAGGGAGGTTTGAATTTGGTAAATTCCACTTCTTGAAGGTGTGGATTTTTTTGGTTCCCTAGTTGTTTCCCATTGTAAACTTTTCTCGGCTAGGTCTTAGAAATTGCCAGGCTTCATTTGGTTCTTTGTATATAAATTGTCCCTGGCACATGGACTCTAGCATTGTTTAGGAATTTGAATCTAACCCTTCATAAATTATTTGGCATAGCCTCCAAGCTTCGATTCCATGGTGTGGGCATTGGGTCAAGAGGTTCTTGAATCGATCAAAGTATTTTCAAAATGATTTACTAGCTAGTTGATAGAATTAGTTTATTTCATTTCTAATTCTAGCTATTTTATGATGATAAAAATATTTTTTTAAGAATATTCTCATAAAGCCCTTCCAGGTCGTGATAGATTGATTTGGAAGACTATAAAACCACTTTTTGGCATTATCCTTAAGGGCAAAATTAATTAATCTTAATTTGATTTCGTCCTCTGACAATTATTGTAGTTTCATGGTTGCACAAACCTCTTCAAATTTTCTAATGAATATATATGCATCCTCTATTCCCATAAATTTTGGAAGCATGTTAATGATTTAAGGTTTAATTTCAAAGTTATTTGCTGTGGGTTAGGGCAACCTAATGCAAAAGGGTTGGACGGAACCAACTGGATAACATATGTCCTTAAGGGTTTGAGGCTGAGGCTGATTTGCTAAATCCATTGTGGATGTTAAAGTTGTAGGATCTGAAACAGAAACTAAATCTATTTTGACTAGTCGACCAAAAATCCTTCTCCACACGGATGTTGGAGAATTCACTATATTCTTAATGTCCTTAATCTTTATTTATTTATTTTATTTTATTTTATTTTATTTTTTTAAACTCTCTTTTTTAAGTTCTAAGTTAATTCAACCTTTTCATATCCTAGGACAACCATGCAACATAACTTCCCGTTATGCCAGGATAACCTTATGTCAGGGCAATAGAGATTGAAAATACCTAAAGTAAAAAATTTTATTTTCAAACAAGTTTCAAATAAATTAATCCTAACCTAATATTAGCTTAGACCTAATATTAGCTTAGACCTAGACATCTCCTAACTATTCCAAATCAGCCTTCGAGCACTCCAAGTGTAGGATCAGCCAATCAACTAGCCAGGTAAGTATAAGGTCGGTGGGAGTCCCCCCGTTGCTTGTCTTAGACATCAATTATGCTTGGCCAGATAAGCTAACAGAATCAATTAGAAACTACCTTTCTTCGGACCAAGTCGTTCCTGAACCACTTTCCTAGACACCAGTCAAATTGAGTAACCCTAACTTGGTTCAACTCTTAGGGTTTCTTATCCTATTGAGCTCGAGCTCCTAGGGTTGATGTCTAATTAATTTTAAAATTAAAGGCTTAGGTCAATGCAGGATGCTGGTTGGTTGTTTGTGGGCCAAGAAAGGGTGATCAAATTCCCACCTTATCTTGTTTAATTGGGTTGTGTCCTTAATTTGGTTTAATATGAATATGCATAAAAAATTTTTAATCAAAGAGTTCTATGTAATTTAAACTAGATGCATGTAACTAATTGAATTCTAAAAGGCTTACCTTACCTCTAGCAATCACCAAAAAAAATAAAAATAAAAATAAAACTAATATGATGCATGCTCTAAATAGTTAGAATTTCTAATCTTGTCATAAGATTTTTAATTAGATTTAAATGAATATTTTTTTAAATTAATTTGAAAATAAAGTAAATAAATAAATAGATAAAAAGGAAAGAGGACTAGGGTTAGGATTGATCTCACCAAGCGGGATTAGAAGCTTCCTTCTTGTCCTAATCTTTTTATTTTTTTCTCTTTTTTCTATAAAATAAAGAAGAAAAAGTTAGTAAGCAATATTTATAGAAAATTTAAGAAAAATTAAAATTTTATTAATAATTAATTTATAAAAAATTAAAAAAATTAATAAAAAATAGCATCTAATTCTTCCTCGATAATGGTGCTAAAAATTTGATAAGATCGTGATGTTATCATTAAGACACCATATTTATCAGTTTAATCCAACTTCTTAAAATAATTAAAAATACGTAGATAGCAGTGAGTCGGATCGAATCCACAGAAAAGGTAGTATTTTACATTTGAAATATTTAATTTTTGAAAAGAAAAAGAAAAGAATTTGAGTTTTGAAATCAAAAGTGAAGTCGGAGAATTAAAAGAGAAAATGAAAAGGTGCAAAAATTTAAACTTGGTACTAAGATCTACTAGTTAGATCTTAGCATTTACTTGCAATAAAATAAAAAATAATAATTAAAGTATAGAAATTAAATTACAATAAAAATAAAGAGCATGAAATTAAAAAGCATAAAAATAAATATTGCATTAATTAAAAAGTTCATAATTTAAATACATAAAATTTAAAAAAAAATAAAATAAAATAGCCTGATCTCTGATCTTGGATCGGTATTGGTAGAAAGATGGTGTAGAAGTCTAGTTCTTCTTCTCGGCATTTGTTGCTTTGAAGCAGCCTCTAATCCAAAGCCTAGCTTCACCCTATACCAAAGCTTCACCTTAACTGAAGATTGTGAATTTTGAAGGCCTAGGGTCTTATTTATAGGTGTTGGAATGCTGGGGAGTTTTTCTGTAGGTAATGTGGGACTAAAGAGGTCTTTGATCATCAAAATATGGAGAAATCTGAGTGAAAATTGGATTAAAAGGAGTTCTGGTTGAATTCTGCTACTCTGGATGAAATCTGACCATTCAATAGGAATCCAATAGACCAAAAATTATCAAAATTGGATGTGTATTGACCCAGATTAGGTCGAATTAAATTCTGATCGTTGATCATGCATTGATAGAGAAAATCTAGTCGCTGATCGCATGTCGGAAGTCTTGATCACTATCAGGAGCATTCTAGACTATTGGATCATCCCCTAGATCGAGCATTGCCATTGGATGGCGATCCGCATGAAGCCTGAAGTAGAAAATTCTCTCTACCATCCGATGTTGACCGTAAGCTACTATAGCCATCCGATCGTGCAATTACTATTCCCATGGACCGCGTGGACTAGCTGCACCGTATACTACAATCAATCAACACCTCCTGTCATCAAGTGAAAAGTCCAAAATGTCCTATGAGCCATGATAGATTTTCTGTAAATCATTTAAGGGTCTAGGTCGACCACGTTTTGCTTCGTGATTCATCGGTTTCTACTGAGCTGGCGGTCCACGTTTGGATTGTGGACCGACTGACGGCTTCCATGGTTGAGTCGACTTAGCTTGGTACGTTGGCTTCGTCAGCTTGGCTTGGTGTGTTTGGATACACCGGCTGATATGGCACGACGGCTTGAGTCGGCTGAGCTGTATGTTATTTTATTTAATTTTTATTTATTTTATTTCTTTAGAAATTTATATCTTCTTCGTTTTAGCTCTATTTTGCTCAAAATTTATTTTATTATGATAAAAAAATAAGCTCTTTCTATTGATAATAAAATTTTATTTTTTTTATTTTTATTATTTTTTTAATTTTTTTAATTAATAAAAATATTAATTTCTTAAAAATTATATATAAATTGATCATTAATTCTTAAAAATTAATATGAATTAATTGATAAATTAATACTTTTATTGGTAAATTTATGGTACTTATCAATTTACCAAATTTTCTTCTTCTTTTTGTCATTGTAAGTTTTTGCTATAATTCAAGGTACCAATTGAGTTTGAAAGTATTTCTTTAAGAAGTTCAGCTTATCACACAAATATATTAATATTTTAAATTATTCTTAAACTTTAATAATGAAAGTTCGTAAACCAATTTTATTAAATATATCTTTAATCATAATCAATTATAATAGTTAATCAAAATAACATTATCAAAATCAACAAGATAAAACATTGAATCATTCGACATCCAATTGATGGTGTGATAATCAATCAAATCAAATAAGATCAAAGTGTAAGATTATTGCAAGCATTGAGAGGTCATCAAAATTTATCAATTTACAAAATTTATACAATACATGAAAACTATTCAAATCAAGGAATCACAATATACATACATGTCAATGGATCATCAAAATCGATAAATTCAGTAAAATGATTTTAACAATCATTGATGGTGTGATGTCAAAATAAGTTTAGCTTTTACCAAGTATCATCAACCATCTATTTTGAGTCCTAAGCATCCATTTCTTAAAAATTTGCTTCTTTCATTTCATTGGATGCTTGGCATTCCTACAAAAATTAGTTACTAATTTTTGGTACCCAAGTCATCTTGAGTCCATGGAGGTTAGAGCACATGGTTCCTTTTAGAATCCAAATTTGTTTAATTAAAGTTTGGCCAACTCTTTTGGTATTGCATTCTAAAATTTTGTGGTCAACTTTATTACATTTGAAACATATAATTGAATGATTTTCAAATGAAGCTTTGCTAAATATGTTATTTATAAATTTCCATTTTCTTAAAGGATTATATCCAATTTTAGCTTTATCAAAAATACCCTTTTGATTAATTAATATTGCTTGAAGCTTTTGTGATCCAAGTGTAAACTTTTCAAGCATAGATTTTAAATTTTCAATCTCCTTTTTTAGTTTTTCATTTTCTTTCAATAGAGATTTTTCAGATTTTAAAAACTTTTCTTTTTCTTTGACTAAGAATTTTTCAAATTTTGAAAGAATTTATTTTTCTTCAACTAAATTTTCTTTTTCTTTTAAAAGAGCATCTTGTTCAATCAATATTTTCTTCTTTTCTTTAATTAAAAGGTTCTTTTTTTTAAAAAAGATCTTCTTTTACTAATAAAAGATTATTCTTTTCTTCAATAAATAAAAGATTTGATTTCTTTAGTTCTTTATTTTTTAGCCCAATCATTTTAAATTCATCCATTAAATCACAAAAGGTTTCTAATAATTCATCAAAAAAAAATTCGTTAGATTGATTTAAGCTTACCTTTTCATTGTGAGCCATCAAGCATAGGTTTGTCTCTTCTTCACTTGAGGATGACTTTTTTTCTGAATTTGAGCTCTCACTACTTGTCTAATTTGCTAATATAGCTTTTCTTCTTAATTTTATTGAGCTCTTTTTCAGTAGGGGTAAGTCCTTTCTATATTTTCCTCTTCTTGTTTCAAAACTTTTCTTCTCTCTCATGAATCTCATGAACCTTCTTGTAATCATTGCCATTTCATCATCATCTTTCGAATTCTCAATAGACTCACTTGAACTTTCTTCAATGGCTGATGACTTAATTGCAAAGGTTTTCTTTTTCATCTCTTCCTCCTCTTTGCTTTGGTTCATATTGAGCTCATGTGTTATGAGCGATCCGATTAACTCTTCCAAAGCAAGCTTGCTAAGGTCCTTGGCTTCTTGAATTACTATTACTTTTGCTTTCCAAGCCTTCGGTAAGGACTTAAGAATTTTGCATACAAGATCACTATTAGAGTAGTCTTTTCCAAGACTTTTAATTCATTTATAATTTTAGTAATTTTATAAACATATTGCTTATTATCTCATAAGGTTCCATTTTAAACAACTCATATTTATTAACTAACATATTTATTTTAGATTATTTTACTTGACTTGTACCCTCATAGGTCACTTCAAGTCTTTTCCAAATTTCTTTTGCAGATAAACATATTGATATTCTATTAAATTTATTATAATCTAATATACAATATAAGATATTTATAGCTGTAGCATTTAATTGTGGTAGCTTCTTATCTTGCTCATTCCAATCTTTTTTAGGTTTAGGTACACATATATTATTGACAATCATTGTAGGTGTGTGAGGATCATTGAGTATGATATTCCATATGTCATAGTCTTGTGCTTGAATAAAAATTTTCATTCTAGCTTTCCAATAAGTATAGTTGGTGTCATTGAAAAATGGAGGTCTAATGGTTGAGTGTCCCTCATTCAACAAAAAACCAAATAGGTCAGCCATAAAATCTTTAGCTCTTTGACCATTAGGTCAACAACTAATATTAGAGCATCTGCTCTGATACCACTTGTTGCCCAAGTATGACTACCCAAGAGAGGGGATGAATTGGGTATTTCAAAAACTAAATGACTAATGTGCAGATTTTAAATATTTAAATTAAGTGATGTGCACACAATAGGCAATATAATCTTGAACGTAAAGAGCAATGGAAAGATAAAAGATGTAGAGAATAACAATAATAAACACAAGCATAAATACATAAGTTTTATAGTGGTTCGGTGCCAAACACAGCACCTACGTCCACTCCATAAGTAAACCACTTAGAAATTCAACTATAATTCTCAACAAAAATTATAGTCCAATTATTTTCTAGGCTCACAATCAAACCCAGTTGGTTTTTCCTGGCTCACCAACCAAAATCATATAAGATTATTTTCTAGACTTACAATCAACCCAATTGGTTTTTCCCAGATCACCAACTAAAACCTCATAAGTGATTATTTTTCTTCGAACTAACAATCAACTCCGATTGGTTTTATCCTTGGCTTACCAATCAAACCAATACAACGTCCAACTCAAGGCTTGGACCAACCCAAGTTTCTCACCCCAAGAAACTTGAAATACAATAAACCCAAAATGAATATTAAGCTAAAGAAGAACAAACATTATGAAACTCAAGAGAAGAAAATTTTAGTTGCTTGGCTTGTTGGCTTGATTTCTTCTCTTTGTATGCTTGAAGAAAGTAGGTGGTGATCTTCAGTGCTTGTAGCCTGACTTCTCTTAGTTTAAGGATGTTGGAAGGATAAAAGAATATCTGAGAATCACCTCTCTTTTCTTTTCTGCTCACTTTTTTTGGCTTTCTCAATAGATACTCAATATACTCTCAAAAGCTTGCTTTTCATGTTCTAAAGGTTTTCTTATGATTCTTCAAGCTATCCACCACTTTTTGACATCTGGAGGGTCTTCAGAAAGAAATCTAGCTGTTGGAGATAAGAAAATAGCAGTTGGAAAGCCTATGTAACAAAAAAGCTATAGATCTAAAAACTAGCTATTACAGTCACTGGGTTGGCTCAGTTTTTTAGCTGGGTTGGCTTAGTCTTAAAGATTCTGAAATTTCAGTTTCTGTGTTGCTATCTTCTGAGATTGGGATGGCTACCTTTCTAATTGGGTCGGCCTAGTTGCCACTAGATCAACTCAGTTAAAAACTAGGTCGGCTCAGTCTCCTGGATCTTGAAAATTTGACTTTCTGCACTTTCTGTCTTTTGCTTCTACTAAGACTAGGTTGGTTCAGTTCTAGACTGGATCGGCTCAATTTGCATGCCATGCATGCCAAAGATAATTTGTGATCATTTTTTCTCCAAATTAATTTGTAAGCTAGACTTGCATTTTTAACTTGATTTTATCTTCATTAAGATGTCGAGAGACACTTGAAAAGTTATGAGTACTTGAAGTTTCAAAACTACATATTCTCATAAACATAGTTAAACTTTATAACTTATACTCAAAACTCTTTATTATCATCAATATCAATCTTTGGGTCAACAGCAACTTCATCACATTTTTAGTTAAGGAACCCAGCATTCTTTTGGCTCCCAAATTTGGCCGACCTTGACATCTCAACTATGGATCTAATTCATGTAGTTGGTCTTTTAGTTATTTTCTTCTTATCTCGACTTCTGCAATACAACTCCAGACACCAACCTCCATCACTGGCCAACCTTTAGGATGGCTGAACTTCTAAAAGTAGTTGAAATAGTCTTACCACAATCCAACTCCAGAATCTAATCTACAAACCCATCATTCCTAGTCTAAAGATAAATCTTTAAGCTTAGCTCATCCGATCCTAAGCTCCAATAGCATAACCTTAGGTAAAGTGACTCACGATCAAGCTCGAAAGTATCTGACCTTTCATTTGAACTTTAATAAATAATATCCAACCACTAGCAAGTTACGACAAACGATAGTCCACTCTCCATAACAAACTCTAAGTGGCTCGAATGGCCTACTAACATTCAATTATGGCTATCACCATCAATCTATTACAAGCTCCATCGATAAATAAGACTCTCTAAATATGTTTTTTTTTCTAAGCACTCTCTCTATTAAAAATCTCCTGAGAACTCCATTTTTGTTGGCCAAACTACTGACTTGACCATCGAAGGGTCCGCACTGGAGCCACCTCCGACCAGGACTTTGTCTTATAGGTTCCATCGATAAGATCCTGACTTCCACCTCCAGCAATCTTCAATGGCTGTCCATTTTCTGCACCAACAATACCTATATCCTAAGTTTCAACCACTTGAAACTTGTTACAGCAGATTTCAGCAAGAATAGAAATTACAACACACAAAGCTCCTCAAATGAGCAAATAAAACACTTTTAATGAAGCTTGAAGATTGCTTGGATACTTGGAACAAGAATGCTCTCTTTTCTCTTGAAGATTGGTCTCTCAAAGATTCAAGAACTCTCTGATTTTGGAGGTGGAACTTACTCTTCAATGCACTAGATGCTGAAATTAGCTCTTCTTCCCTTCAATAATCTATTCTTGGTAGTCAATTAGGGTTCTCCTTAATTCAAATAACTTTCCTTTCCATTTGAATTCAAAAACTAGCTATTTCTAGACGTTGGAGATGGATTCCAGCCATTTCTAGATGTTGGAATGACTTTTGGATGCATCTACAATAAACTCTGCAATTCTGTTATGCCTATTAGTCACAGTTGAGTCAGCTCGAACTGTACACGAGTCTGCTCGAACTGTACATTAGTCGGCTCGGCCATAGTGTGCAGAAAAATAGCTTTCTATTTTTTCTGAGAGAGTCACCTCACTCTCCCTCGAGTTGGCTCGACCCGACTCCATTTCAATATGCCACAACCTATTTGTGCCAAAGTCGACTCTAAATATGCTAGGTGTTGGGATATACTATCCTCTCACGAACCAACGTGGTCACTAGTGATTAGGCAGCAATAAGGAATAGACTTCTCTTAGAGATTTATGTGGAAGCACGATCAATGGATTCAAGAATAGAAAAGAAAAGAAGAAGATTTTTTCGAAAGAAAAGAGCTTTTATTTTAGTAATTCAGCATCATTACAAACCTTGACCTATTTTTAGTATATATATTTTATAAAAGGGTCAAGCCCAAAGCTCATAGAAAAACTTTCCAAACCTAAATAACCCACATACACAAAAATAATCCCATGAAAACTGAGTTGGCCCAGTTTTAGACTGAGCCAACTAACCTATGACTTCTCTCAGTCTTAGACTGAGTCGATCTAGTTGTGTATCATGCCTATAGTCCCAAAAATACTGCTTTTTGTTTGGATTTTCTCTGAGATATAGCCGACCCAGTCTTAGGGTGAGCCAGCTAAGTCCCTATACCATGCCTATCTGGGCTAATCACTTTGCTGGCTTGCTCCTATCTTTCCATGATCTTTCTTCTCATATTCTCAAGACTTGAGAGCGCCACTTTCGAGCTCACATTCTCCACCTTGGTACTTCCAAGTCCTTGTGAACTCATCTCTTCCTAGCAGATCCATCCATGCTACACACATCTAAAAGCTATCTCTGGGGAGTACCTTCATGAGTGCATCAGATTGATTCTTCTTGGTATGGACCTTCATCAGTTTCACTTTATCTTCCTCCACTAGCTCTCTAATCCTATGGTACCTCACGTCTATATGCTTTATGCATGTATGATAGACTGAGTTTTGTGCCCATAGCAGAGCCTCTGACTATCACTGTATAGTGTAACCTTTCTCTGCTCCACCCATAACTCAACAATCAACCTTTTAAGCCAAAGGGCTTCCTTTGCATCCTCTATTATTCCAACATACTCAACTTCTGTGATAGACAAGGCTGTGATTGGCTGAAGGCTTGATCTTTAAGACACTGGTCCACCATACACGCAAAAGATGTATCCAATCGTAGACCTCCTTATATCAAGATCACCAGTATATTTGCATCAACAAATCCTTCAAGAGGACCCGAACCTCCAGCTTTAAATCCTCCAGGATGCCCACCAAACACCAAACCATAATCCCTAGTTCCATACAGATATCTCAATATCCATTTCAATGCTTTCCAATATTTTTTTTCTAAGGTTAGCCATGTATCTACTAACCATGTTTACTGCATGCGCTATATCTGATCTACAGCACACCATAGTGTACATCACACTATCTATAGCATTTACATAAGAAATATTTTCAATGTACTCTCTCTCCTCTTCTAATTGGGGTCTTTGATACTTCGAGAGAGATATGTGGCTCGATAATAGTATCTCTACAGGTTTGGCCTTCTCCATCCCAAACCTCTCTAGAATTTTTTGGACATATCCTCCTTGTGATAAATGGAGCACTCCTTTGCACCTATCTTTGCAAATCTCCATTCCAAGGATTTTCTCAGCTGGACCCAGATCCTTTATCTTAAACTTAGATAATAATGCCCTTTTCAACCTTTTCATAGCTTCCATACTTTTACTGGCTATGAGCATATCATCTACATACAGTAGTAGGTATAGGACATCCTCCTCATCTACATCTTTAATGTAGACACAACAATCATATTCACATCTATTGAAACCCAGGCTCAAAACAAAACTATTAAATCTATGATACCACTAATGAGGAGACTATTTCAAGCCATACAAAGATCTTCTGAGTAAATACATCTTTTCCTCCTATCCAAACTCCATGAAACCATCTAGCTGCTTCATGTAGATCCTTTAATCGAAAGTCCCATGATGGAAGGCCGTCTTCACGTCCACCTATTCTAATTTCATGTTATGCTATGCTACCAATGACAGCAAAATCTGAATAGATATATACGCACCACAGAAGAAAAATTTTTTGTGTAATCAATCTCTTCTCTTTGTGAGTATTCCTTTGCTATCAGCCTTGCTTTGAATCTGACTTCATCTTATTTTGAAGGTGCCTCCTTCTTTGTGAACACCTACTTTTAGCCAATAGGTCGAGCAACTTCTGAGAGATCCTTTTCAAGTGATTTCATCTCCTCCATCATGGTCTACATCTATGAATCATGATCCTCACTCTTCATAGCCTCTACATAATTTTCTAGATCTCTATTAGCAGTGATGAGTGCATAGGAGATAATCTCATCAACACCATATCTAATCGAGCTTCTGATAGTATGCTGGGGCTTATGCAAAGCTACTTCCACTAACACGTCGGTCCTATCTGAAGTCTATGGCTGATCCTGCACCTCTACCTGAACATCTTGCTCTCCATGATGGTCTTCCATCTGAGTATCTATTCTTCTATCTTGGTCTTCCATCTGAGTATCTATTCTTCTATCTAGCTCCACCTCAACCAAAATGCTCCCATAAGTGGATGCAGACTGCATGTCATCGGTCTCTGACTAGCCACCACTGTTCACCTTGATTTTCCTAATTTCAACTATGTTTCCAAACCTTTTCAACATGTTCTCATCAAAGATAACATCCCTACTGAACATTGACTTTTGTGCCTAAGAATCCCACAGTAGGTACCCCTTGACTCCTTGTAGATACCTATAAATGTCATCCTTTAAGATTTTGGATCCAATTTGCTCTTCTCGATTGCCTCCCATATGCATAGGCAGGGCAACCGAAGATCTTCAGATGGCCAAGCTCCACCTTCTTCCCACTCCAGACCTTTCCTAAAATGCATCTGTTTAGCTTGTGATGAGGGGACCTATGATCATAAGAAAACAACAAAAAGTTATGGCATCACCCCAAAAGGACTTTGAAAGTGATGTCTGTAGCCTCAAACTCCATGCCTTCTCGATCAATGTCCGATTCATCCTCTTTGAGATACTATTCTGTTAGAGAGTCATCTTCATCGTATAATGGCGTTTGATACCATTTTTCTCACAGTACCTCCTAAACTCTAGGCTAGTTTTATCTCCTCCATTATCCGACCTCAGACATATCACTTATCTCTCGGACTCCTTCTCTACCTTAGCTCTCCAGGCTCTAAATCGGGCAAACACCTCTGACTTTTTTCTGATTAGATAAACCGACACCTTCCTTGAGAAATCATCAATGAAGGTGACAAAGTATCTTGCTCCACCTTTAGCTAATACAAGAGCTGGTCTCCAAATATCTATGTGCACTAAATCCAGCACTCCTTCGCTATGCTTGGTACTTTTAGCAAACTTCATTTTATACTATTTGCCAAAGATGCATGGCTCGCATAAATCAGTGCCCTCCTTCTTTAGGGCTGGGATCATCCCTCTTCTACTAAGTTCTATAAGCCCATGGTCATTCATATGACCCATCTGATAGTGCCACAGTTGATATATATGCTGTTGCTAGCATCTCTGCACTATCATTCACCACTAAGCCTTTCATTCTATAAAGATTGTTGCCCAGTCTTCTACCTCTTATCACCACCAAAGCATTCTTGAAAATCTTTAAGCATCCACTCCCAGTTTGGTTACTAGAAGCATAACCCTGCTCCTCCAAGTAGCCCAAAAAAATCAAATTCTTTTTCAGTTTTGGTACATGCCTAATATTTGATAATGTATGAATAATTCCATCATACATCCTCATCCTAATAGAGCCAACTCCAGCTACTTTGCACGGATGATCATCTCCAAGGCTAACACTTCCACCATCGATTTTCTGATAGATAGCAAACCACTTTTGATGAGAAGTATAGTGGTGTGAGCATGCTGAATCCAATATTCACATAGTATCATACTCTGTAGACCTATCTGATATAACTACCAGATCTTCTCTACTCACCGAAGTTGTATCATCACCCTTGTTGGCCTTCCCTTTTTCTAATCTCGAAAGGAGATAATTTCTCCTCAGGTGTCCAAACTGATGACATTTGTAGCACTTCAATATCTTTTTCTGATCCCGATACATAGATCTACCCTTGTATTTTCCCTTTGCCTTCTCCATTGATCTTTCCTATGAAGGAACTAGATCTAGGATTTCAGGACTAGATCTTGAAATATTTTTAGATCTCGGTAGTAGAAGATAAGAATTAATCAAAATTAATTCATAAAATATAGAAAATCTCTAGATCTAAGATCCTTTTATATGATTATAGCATATGATAAATCAAAATTTTAAAATTATTAGAAAAATAAAAGACATGTTGATCACATCAACATGAATCTACACTAGATCTATTGCAAGTATATAACATAGGATCAGATCCATATTACCTGTGCAAGTTAGACATTCTAACTTTCTAATCTGGGCTTGAGAATGAAGCTCCAAGCCATACACATGTCGTACCTCTAAGAGTTATCCACACGAGCCCATGATTCCAATCAGAAGTCTGATCTTCGAAAATCAGCACAGTATGCTAGTACTGTCCCGATCCTTCTTCGACGGTCGATCCGGTGCTCCCTTATTTAATATTTGGACTCTCCATAGATCGAAAGGAAGAGAAGAGACTTTAGATCTGAGACACTCTCAAAAATAAATCTCAAAGATGGAGTAAAAGGGATGAATAGAAGAAACCCTAGAAGAAGATCCTCCTCTTCTTCTTTCTTCTCTCACCTAGACACCTAGACTGGTATCTATGAAAACCTAATGCCCAAGAAGTTTTTTCCTCTAATTTTCACACACCTAAAACCTCTCTCAATGTTCTAGAATTCACAAAAAAAATTAGGCCAAAATTCATTTTAAATAATAAGATATGGTGGAGTCCTTATCCAGGTAAAATACCTAGATAAGGAATGTCCAAAATAGGCAATACATGGACCACATATATTGTGTGCACAAAAACCTCCTCTTTCCCATGAAAATATGAGAGAAAAATCAGGGATGTGGGCGGCATACATAGGGAGGAGTTTTCGATTGCTTAAAATTTTATCTCATAAAATTTAAATCAAAACCAACTCCTTGTTTGACTTGGTCTATAACCAATTTCCATGTAACAAGGAAGAGAGAGACTATGGGCATGTGTGAAGCCCTGAGAGAAAGGGTTTTCCATGAAAATATACTAAAAAATAGGCATGGGGGGCTTTGGGAATCATTATGGTGAAAGAAAAGGGAAGTCCTAGTAATACTAGGACTTCCAATTTGACTTGGTCTAAATTATTCTTTAAACCAAATTAAATTAGATTTAATTCAACCCAATTAGAATAAGTCTTAGTCCAACCAAGACCTTAATTAAATCAAATTTAATTTAATTTAATTTTTATTTAATTTTTAATTAAATTAGAGATTGGGTTGATATAAGTCCTAATCTCACTAGGATTTTCAATCTGACTTAGTCCAACTTGATCTTTGGACCAAATAAAATTAGAATTTATTTAACCCAATTAGGATAGATTTTGTTGCGGATAAACCCATTCCCATCGAAGTCCAACTAAATATTCAATCTCAGAGTGGTTTTAGAAGAGCTTCTATGCTTTATTTTGCCCGATGGACTCCCTATAGTCAAATTCCCAGCGGACGAACTCCTTACCTTAGAGCGGTTAGCCTTCCTATTGTCAAACTTCATTCGGACGAACTTGAATGGTGGAAATAGCTGCATAGGCAGCAAATGGTCTAACCTAGCTGGCTCGAACTTCTTCCAAACTTCTCCAGCAGTTGAACTCCTTCAACTAGACTTCTTCAGCAGATGAACTTTTTTCGGACTTCTCCAGTAGCCAAACTTCTTCCGAACTTCTCCAGCGGTCGAACTCCTTCAGTTGAACTTCTTCAACAATCGAACTTCTCCAGTAGTTGAACTCCTCCAGGACTTCTCCTTCAATCAAATTTTTTTAGCAGTCAAACTTCTCCAACAGTTGAACTCCTTCAGTACTTCTCTTTTAATCGAACTTCTCTAGTAGCCAAACTCCTCCATAACTCCTCCTTCAGTCGAACTTCTCCTTCAGTCGAACTGCTTCAGCAGTCGAACTTCTCCAGTAGCTGAACTCCTCTAGGACTTCTCCTTCAGTAGAACTTCTCCTTTAGTCAAACTTCTTTAGCAACCGAACTCCTCCAGGACTTCTCCTTCAGTCGAACTCCTTTTGAACTTCTCCTCTTGACGAACACCTTTCAAATTCTTCCGTCAGGCAGCTCGAAAGGACCTCGGCATACACCCTCAATGCTACAAGCAACAGTCTATGCACATTCGATTCTGATCACCCCCAAACTCCTTTGAAACAATGGTGATCAAAGTTCTCTATTGCCCATGGCTACTCCCATCCGAACCCCAGCTGTCAGATCCAACAAGCTAGCACGTCATTGAAAGGAGAAATCAGATTTTTGAATTAGGTTCATTCAAATCTGATTGGATTGAGAGGCATATTTCAAAAATTTCCTCGTAGATCCAAATCACATTTGACATTTTTTAGATCTAATTTTAGATTTGATAAATAAAAAAAATTAAATTAAATTAAATCTAAATTAATTTATCTTATTTTGGGTAATCCTATTATCCCTGTTGATGATCCTGTATGCAGTGCCTGAAGGTTCTGGATCTAGCCACGCAAGCGCCTGGCCTCTACCGGTATCCACTCAGGGCTGGATCTGGAGATCCTCTTCTTCTCTATCACATTTCTCCAAAAATCAGATCTGGATCTGATCTGGAGGATCTTCAAAACTCCTTTTGAAGATCAGCAGCTGTCCTTTGCAGCAGTGCAGCCTTCTTGCTTTTGATCAACCTTTCTCTTGATCTGGATCGCACCAACCAAGCTCCAAAACTATCCTTTGGGCATGGAGAGGAGAGGAGGAAGAAGCCTTTGGCATGGGAGGAAGAGGAAAGGCCTTTGGGCGTATGGAAACTCTTTTAGGTTGGGCGTAGATAAGGTTCTTATTTATAGACTAACTGTGATCCAACTCCTCTTCTTCCCAACCAATCACAACCCTTTGTGAAATCAGATCTAAATCTGATTGGTGGGAATAGAGAGTCCCCTGGATTCCTCCTTAGAGGGTGCCTAAGACCCAGTCAAAGTTGGTTCTTAGAAGAACTCTCTAATTGGAATCCAAAAAGGAGATGGAGTCCTTGTCCAACAAGGACTCCTAGGCGCCTCCAACTTGGGCACTCCAGGGTGGCGTCCCCTTGGGGCGCACGCCATCCTAGGGTGGACAGGCCCCCACCAGCTCTCCAATAGGTGCATGACATGTGGTCAAAAGTCAAAGTGTCAATGGTCAACATTGGGCAGATGACCAGTCAAAGGTAGACTTTTGACCAAAGTCAAAGAACAAGAAATGGCAGGTGACCAAAAATGGTAGGTAATGTCTTACAAAATAAGACAACCTTTTCTGACTTGGACAACCTCCAGTCAGACCATATGAAGGCCTCTGATTGAGCACAAACTCCTTTGGCTCAGTCAGGACAACTTATTTATGATAGTAAAAGAAGAACGTTAGGTTCAATCGAGTGCTAGCACGATTTTCTTGAACCTAATTGAATCTCATTCAGATCAATTGAACTGGATCAGTTCAATTGATGATCACCAGATTCAAACCCTTGTTTGTGTGACCCAGTTAGGTTCAGTTCTGTATGGTAATGGGATATGTCATGATCTCTATCATCGACATCATCGAAACTCCTTTCGATGGATCAGAACTCTTCTGATTCGAACAGCTAGAATGATCGATCATCTAAATCATTCTAATTGCTCCCAAAATCCACCAGTGACACCTAGCAGTATATGGTGGCAACCCATCAGAGCTGAATGCGAACCTCTTGGTGCAGCTACCTGTGTGATTAAGTTCTTCTATCTTGAGCCCCGATCAGATTAGGGTTAAGGTGAAACTCGTCAAACCCTAGTCTTCTGTCATATGATGTAATCATTCGATTCGAGTCCGATGTGAAAATCTAAATAGAAACTCTTTCTATTATTTCACTCTGCCATGGCCATGGGCTTCTGGACTTGATTCTCATGATCATCATAGGGCTGCTCCTCTACCACCGAGGTAGATAGATTCCATCTTGATGCCATCCAGTTCCTACAATGAACATGCTATAGCCAACATACACCTCAGGGTTCCATATGGCTAGGAGATCGAGTAATGGTGTAGTCAAACTATAACACCCTCAAGGTGAACTGCCGATGCACCTCAGGTCAAAGAACCAGACACACTACTGCAGCATCGAGTCAGTCATTGACGAGAAGGTAGACTCCCTAATGACTACTCGAGGTGGTCACGCTCAGTGCCCTCGTTCTCTAACGAGTACCTGTACTCTCGCTCCGGTGTCTCCACACCGTAGACTCAAGACTCATCTACTAAAGAGAAGCGATTGTACACCAACCTTCTGGATCAATCACCATCCTCGTGATGATCCTATGGTCGGGAGCATTTTATGAGTTAATAATGATTATTCATGTCTTAAATTTTCAACTCTTGAAAATATGAATTATCATTACCATTAACTCAAAGGATGTATCACAGACACTAAATACACATATGTGATAGAAAATAACCCATTTTATTGATTTATAGTCAAAATTATAATTTTGCCCCTAGAAGTGTATTACAAGTGTCAGCCAATTCTGGCTTCTAGGGCACATATATCTAACAATCTCCCACTTGTCCTAAAGCCAATTGGCTACAAGTCTAAGTCCCATCTTCTCAAGGTGGGCTTCGATCTTCTGCTGGCCCAACGGCTTTGTAAGTGGGTCTGCCACATTATCTGTGGAGTTGACTCTCTTGACCTCGACATAACCCTTCTCGAGGTAATCGGATGAGGTGGTATTGCCGCTCGATGTGCTTGGATTTTTGATGAGACCTCGGCTCCTTAGCACTATGGCATTATTGTCGTAGTAAAGAGGAATGGCATCTGATGGCATCACTCCGATTCTGCGCAAACTTCTTGTACCAGAATGCTTCCTTTGCACTTGATGCAGCGATGTATTCTGCTTCATGGTGGAATCTGCTATCACTTTTGCTTGGAACTCTTCCAGCTGACAGCACCACCATTGCACACAAACAGACTCCCAGATGTCGACTTTCGATCATCTATATCGGACATGAAATCCGAGTCTGTGTATCCCTGGACTTGGAGTTCTCCATTACCAAAGACCAACATCATATCCTTAGTTCTTCTCAAGTACTTAAGGATACATTTCACAGAAGTCCAGTGTTCTTCACCTGGATTTGACTGATATCTGCTTGTGACACTCACAGCATGGGCTATATCAGGTCGTGTACATAGCATGGCATACATGAGGCTCCCTATTGCAGAAGCATAAGGGATCTTGCTCATGCATTCTATTTCCTCAGGTGTGCTAGGGCACATCTTCTTGGAAAGATGAATACCATGTCTGAAGGGTATTAATCCCCTCTTAGAGTTTTCCATACTAAACCTCTTTAGTACTTCCTCTATGTACATCTTCTGTGAAAGTCCTAGCATCCTATTCGGTCTATCCCTATAGACCTTAATTCCTAGAATAAAGGATGCTTCACCTAGGTCTTTCATGGAGAATTCCTTAGGACAACCATATTTTGACTGTGGTCAACATGGAAATATCATTCCCAATAAGGAGGATGTCATCCACGTACAATACGAGGAAGACAACAGCGCTCCCACTGACCTTTTTGAAAACACATGGTTCCTCTTCATTTTTGATGAAATCCAAACAATTTGATCACATCATTAAAATGAGTGTTCCAACTCCGAGATGCTTGCTTAAGTCCATATATGGACCTTTGTAGCTTGCATACCTTATGATCATCATCACTGAATGTGAAACCTAGCGGCTGTTCCATATAGATATCTTTCTCAAGATATCTATTTAAGAATGCCGTTTTTATATTCATTTACCATATTTCATAATCGAAATAGGCTACAACAGTAAGCAATGTGTGGATGAATTTAAGCATAGCTATGAATGAAAAGGTATCCTGATAATCAATGCCTTCATGTTGACTATAACCTTTTGCCACTAATCTTGTCTTGAATGTCTCCACATTTCCATTTGTACCAATCTTTTTCTTGTAGATTCATTTACATCCAATAGGCACTATACCTTCTAGTGGATCTACCAAGGTCCAGACTTAGTTTGAATGCATCAAATTAATTTCTGACTTCATTGCCTCTAACCATTTCTCGAAGTCGATATCTAATATCACCTCATTATAGGTTTTGGGATCATCAGCATGAACCCCATTACTTACGAGGAATATTTTCTCTACTTCCTCTGAAATAGTACCTAAGTACCTCTCAGGGGGTCGAGAAACCCTTTTCGATCTTCGAGGTGGAGGAGATAGTGAATGGATTGGCTTAACTTGATTTGATTCCATTTGGTCCTTAGCTCGTTGCTCTTGTGAGACTTTCTCCTCGAGCTTGATTTGCTTTCCAATGCTGCTATCTTGAATAAACTATTTTTCAAAAAAGATGGCATGTTGACTATCAATCATATCGTGATCTTCTGAAATGTAGAAATAATATCCTAATGACTCTTTAGGATATCCTATAAATCATGCTCTGAAGGACCTAAAGTCTAACTTGTCTGCTTGTTATCTTTTGACATGAGCCGACAACCCTAAATTCTGAGATGACTCAGACTTGGTTTTTTACCATGCCATATATCATACGGTGTGGTAGGAACAGTTTTAGAAGGAACCCTATTTAGTAAGTATGTTGCAGTTAACAAATAGTGTCCCTAAAGGAAATCAAGGAGGTTTGTGAAGCTCATCATGGATCAGACCATATCTAATAGGGTTCGATTCCTCCATTCTGAAACCCCATTGAGTTAAGGTGCTCCAAGTCGAGTCCATTGAGAGACTATGCATTTTTTTTGAGATAGTCCAAGAATTTCTGACTAAGATATTCTCATCCTCGATTTGATTAAAGAATCTTAATAGATTTTTCAATTTGCTTTTCTACTTCATGTCTGAATTCTTTGAACTTTTCAAAAGCTTCAGACTTGTGTCTCATAAGATACACATACCCATACCTAGACAAATCATTAGTAAATGTTATGAAGTAGATAAAGTTGCCTCTAGTCGGCACATCAAATGGGCTGCATGCATCAGTATGTACTAGGGCAAGAAGATCCGTGGCCCTTTTTCCATGTCCTACAAAAGGGAGTTTAGTCATTTTGCCATAAAGATAAGATTCATAAATTGGATATGACTCCAAAGTTAACGGACTCAATAGCCTATTTTTCTTCAATTTGTTAATCCTATCATCTGCTATATGACCTAGCCTTAGGTGCCATAGATACCTATCATTTGGACTATTCCTAGCTCATTTTGATTTTATGGTATTTTTATTTTGCTCAAGATTAAAAATAGATACATCAACATATAACTGATAAAGATCGTTAATAAGAAAACCACTTGCAATTTTATTTCTTTCATAAAGAATGTTACAATGGTCCTTAAGGAAAACTAATTACATAGCCTTCTAATGCAAGGCAAGAAACAGAAATCAAATTTCTGCTTGCTGTAGGCACATAATAACAGTCTTTTAACACTAAGTCTAAACGAGATGGTAGTCGAAGATGGTATGTTCCCACGGTCACGACAGCAACTCTTGCTCCATTTTCGACGTGCAGGATCATCTCACCATCGCTCAGCCTCCTGCTATCCTCAAGACCCTGCATAGAAGTGCATAAGTGAGCACTAGAACCAGAGTCAAGCACCCAGCTGGATGCAGAAGAAACTGTAAGGTTAGACTCAATAATGAGCATACCTCTAGAAGGACCCGCCTCCTTCTTCTTTAGGGTGGCCAGGTAAGTGGGACAGTTCTACGTTTAGTGGTCATCATTGTTGCAATGAAAAATACTTTCTGTTGTCAGCGGCCTTCTTCTTCAGCTCTGCCTTTGTCTTCTTTCCTCCTTCCACCTTCTACTTTTTCGTAGACTTCTTCTTCTTTTCAATAGACTTTCTCTTCGAAGAAGTCCGTTCCATAGCAAGCACTGAGCCTTTAGAACCTTTCATGGAAAGCTCAGTGGTGACCAGCATGTTCATAAGTTCAGCCAAGAAATTTTGAAGTTTATGCATATGATAGTTCATGATGAACTGCCCATATGCATTAGTCAAGGATTGCAGAATTATATCATTCTGCAGATCCAAGTCCAACCTCACTCCGAGCTTCTCAAGCTCTTCTAAATTTTTGATCATCATCATATAATGATCTTCGACTGACTGTCCATCATGCATTTTAGCCTCGAAAAGTCATTTAGTGACTTGATACTTGGCTGTGCGACTCTGTTCACCAAACATCTCCTGTAGGTGAGCCAATATTTGGTGAGTAGTTCTGATATCTTCATGTTGGCATTGAAGTTCATCAGACATCGAGCCCAACATATAGTATCTGGCCTTGTTATCTTCATCCGTCCATTTATCCAGAGACGCTCTCTGCTCAATGGATGGACGAGCTGGTAAGGTGGGAGGGTTCCGATCCAATATATGAGTTAACTTCTCGAAACCCAAAATGATTTTGAAGTTTTGAAGCCAATCCTTGTAATTTGATTCGGTCAGTCTATGGGTGTCCAGGATACATGCTAGTGGGTTGGATGTAGATATTTTCCTATAAAGAGTCAAAGTTTTAAAGTTTCTAGTTAGATATTGTAATTAAGACTTAACCAATTTATTTAGAAATTTTATTTTTAAACAAATTAGCTCTCACTATTTTCTCGAATCTCTATACTCTCTTTGTAGAGATGCAAAAATCTCCATGATTACTAATTTTTAGTGGGTGGTGCAGTCCCACTGACTTACTCATCACCTCACCTAACATTTATTGGTGATGGGTTAGCCAATGAGTGAACAACTCTTGTTCAATGATTCTCTAATCATGGTGCACCCTAACTTGGTCTCTAATTCATGAATCTCACCGTGTCTGAAATATTGATCTAGTTCTTAGTTAAGTCAGACCCACCATTTGCACAGATTGGATTTCTAATTGAGTCTCTCACCATATCCAAAATATTGAGCCCAATCCATCCTCCAGCCTATAGCATCCAATGCCTAATAAACATGATTGCATCTTTCCAGTGCAACTGAGCCACTGTAACCAATCGAGAACAATCAACCTCGGAAAGGGCCCGCACATCTATAATGGTGGAAGACCTTAGACAATATTTTCTTAGGGAGATTTGATTTAGGTCTCATTAAACTAGACTTGACATAGTCATAACCATTATGACTAACTTAGTGGCATGGGTTAGCTCAGATTTTTGACCACCTCAGATCAGAACTGAACCAACAAACATGGCCAGGTAAGTGAGATCAGTGGAAGGAATATCTTATTAACTCGACAAGAATGCATTCGAGTCGAGTAGCTTCCAATTAAAAATCAGTCGGTCGTATCTGCCAAACTTACCTTAGACACCAAATTATTGAGCAAGAACCAATTGGGTTAGCCTACAATCCAAACTCTAACCACTAAGCCTAATTAGGTCTTAGCTTGATCGATCACTCACGTGACTCGATCTTGACCGAGACTTAATCCTATTAGGCTAGTCAATTTTAGCAGTGTTGATCCCATCTAACCAACTCTTGATTCGGTTTGATCAACCGCTAGACCAAATTGAGCTACCCAAGCCCAAACCCAATATTATGAATATGTTTTAGATCTAAAATTCTTAATTTTAGACCTAATTGATATTTCATAATCTTAATTTTTAATTAAGTTTAGGGTTCATAAATAAAACATGTAAATAAGATCCTAGGATTTCAAGATCTAGAATTTTGCAGAAAATAAGTTTTCCAATTTTTGATTAAGGACGAACGTGCAGCACCCTACACATCATAAGAACATCCCATCGAATGAAAGGAGAGGATCTTTAAATCCTACTTTGTTCTTATGACCGGACGGCCATGGAGAACGTCTTAATCAGAAATACAACTAATCTACAAAACTAATTAGATCTAAGCATATATCTCATATAAAAATTGATCTAATTAAAACATATTTTGCATACATCATATCATGCATATTTTTTAGATATAAATTATCTTATAATTATCTAAAAAATTAAATTTAAATTTGATCACATCAAATAAAATTTAATCTAGACCTTTTATAGAACTATTTTACAACTAGTCTAAACATGCAACTATCATATCTCATATGAACAAATTAAATTAAATTTATTTTCTATTTCTATATCTAATTAAAATATTTATAATATCAAAAAATAGTAAATAAATAGATCTCAAAATCATAATTAATCAAATAAAAATTATGATTATCTAGACTACATATAGAATAATTCTATTCCTAGTCTAGTTATGTATCTCATACATTTTAGATCTAGATTAATTAATTTTAATTTTCTAATTTTTTAATTTTAGATATAATCTCATATTATATGATATCTAAAATCATTAATTTATTAGATTAAATTATATCTAAATAAATTATGCAACCTGGCTCTGATACCAGTTGAAAGGGGAAATCAGATTTTTGGGTCAGGTTCATTCAAATCTGATTGGATCGAGAGGCATATTTTAAAAATTTCATCTTAGATCCAAATTAGATTTAACATTTTTCAGATCTAGTTTTATGATCTAATAAATAAGAAAATTAAATTAAATTAAATCTAAATTAATGTTACCTTATTTTGGGTAATCCGATTACCCTTTGATGATCTTGCTGATTGCCTAAAGTCCTGGATCTAGCCACTCAAGCGCCTAGCCTTTACCAGTATCCACTCGGATTGGATCTGGAGATCTTCTCCTTCTCTATCTTTTCTCCAAAGATTAGATTTAAATCTAATTTTGAAGATCTTCAAAACTCCTTTTGAAGATGTGCTGCTGTCTCTTATAGCAGGGCTGCCTTCTTGCTTTCTCTTTTGCCTTTTCTTGCCTGGATCGCACCAAACTGAATCCCAACTTCCTTAGGCATGGAGAGGAGAGAGAGGGTCAGAAGATGACATGGAGGAGGGAGAGGGGCAGCCTTGGGGTGTGGGCTAAGAGGAACTCACAAAAGGTTGGGCGCAAATAGGGTTTATTTATAGACCCTGCTACGCCATGCAGTGCTGCATCATCCCGACCAATCGCATTGCTTTATATAATCAGATCTAAATTTGATTGATGGGATGACATCATCTGATCCAATCAGATGAGAGCCCCATAAATTCATCCATAGATGGCACCTTAGACTGGTCAAAGTCTATAGGTAAGGGTCACCTAGTTTGAATCCAAGAAGCAACCTGGAGTCCCATCTGTATGGGACTCTAGTGTTTATCCACATGGGGCGCACACCATCCTAGGCATGCGCCCTCCATCTTCCTACCAAATGGCAGGTGGATTTGGCAATAAATCTCTCCTATGGGTGCATGATGCATGGGCAAATGTCCAAGGGTCAAAGGTCAATGTTTGACCAAAGTCAAAGGACAAGAATTAGTAGGTGATGAAAAATGACAGGTGTTATCTTAAATTTATCTCATAAATTAAGATAATCCTTTTCTAACCTAGACAAGCTCCAGTCAGACCAAATAAAGGTAACTGAGTGAGCACAAACATATTTGGCTCAGTTGAGACAACTTTTAATGATAGAAAAATGAGAACGTTAGGTTCTATCGTGTGCTAGCTTGATTTCCTTGAACCTAATTGAATCTAATTCAAATCAGTTGATCTAGGTTAGTCCAATTAATGATATCTAGATCCAAACCCTTGTTTGTATAGTTAGGTTCAATTTTATATGGTAATGGGATATGTCATGGTCCCCATCATTGACATCATCAAAACTTCTTTCGATGGATCAGAACTCTTCTGATTCAGACAACTGAAATGATCGATCATCTAAATCATTCTAATTGCTCCCAAAATCCACCAGTGACACCTAGTAGTATATGATGGCAATCCATTAAAACTAAAAATAAAGCTCTCGGTGTAGCTACTGTGTGATTAAGTTCTTCTATCTTGAGCTCCGATTAGATTAGGGTTAAGGTGAAGTCGTCAAACCCTAATTTCTATCATATGATTTAATCATTTGATTCAAGTCCGATGTGAAAATCTTAATAGAAACTCTTTCTACTATTTCACTCTCTGCCATGGCCATAGGCCTATGGACTTAATTCTCATGATCATCATAGGGCTGCTCCTCTTCTACCGAGGTAGATAGATTTCCTCTTGGTGCAATCTAATTTCTACAATGAACATGTTATAGCCAACATACACCTCAGGATTCCGAATGGCTAGGAGACTGAGTCATAGTATAGTCAAACTATAACACCCTTAAGGTGAACTGCCGATGCACCTCAGGTCAAAGAACCAGATACACCACTGCAGCTTTGAGTCAGTCATGGATGAGAAGGTAGGCTTCCTTATGACTACTCGAGGTAGTCACGCTCAGTGCCCTCATTGTCTAACGAGTATCTATACTCTTGCTTTGGTGTCTCTACACCGTAGACTCAAGACTCATCTACTATAAAGAAGCGATTGTACACTAACCTTCTGGATCAATCACCATCCTCATGATGATCCTATGGTCGGAGCATTTTATTAGTTAATAATGAAAATTTTTGTCTTAAATTTTCAACTCTTGAAAATAAGAATTATCATTACCATTAACTCAAGGGATGTATCACAGACAGTAAATATACATATGTGATAGAAAATAATCCATTTTATTATTTATAGTCAAAATTATAATTTTGTTCCTAGAAGTGTATTACAAGTGTCAGTCAATTCTGGCTTCTAAGGCACACATATCTAACAGTCATGATAATAGATACTACCCTTCATAACAAACTCCACGTGGTCTCGAATGGCCCACTATCAGGCGGTTATCGCTGTCATTATCAGTTTGTTATAGGCTCCGCCTATATAAGAGATCCTCCATATATGCTTTCTTGTTTAAGCTCTCATCTTCTGCTTAATACTCTGCTCTATATCTCTCTGAGCATTCCATTTCTATTGGACGAAAGAGCTAACTTGATCATTGGAGGATCTTGTCGGAGCCACCATCTCCGACTCTGGGCGAGACTTATTTTGCAAGTCACCGATGGCGACCTCATCTTCTCTGACTCCTGCTTCAAATCCGGTGTCAACCAGATTTTGCATCAATAGAATTGACACTAGAGGAAGAAAATTTTTTACAGTTTTCTTATTCTTAAAGGAGTGCTCAGTAGAGATCTCTCTTCTTCTCCCCCAGAATTGTTTCTCTACGGTAGATCTCACGAAGATGCCTCCCAAGAAGGCCTCAACCCGATGGTCAACCACCTCCATGGCCAGATCTCATCTTCTTTTGCTTGCTCTCACTTCTTCTCCAGCACCCCAAGCTCCTCCATCGATGGCAATGGTGGACGTAGAGCAATATATCTTGCTGGTCCAGCAGGTAAGGGGCCTCACTGAAGCAGTGCAGGCCATGCGATAGCAGCAGCCTCCGACACCAGTTTAGCAAGAGCAAGCCTCACCCGAACCCTAGGATCCAGTCTGGGGATGGCCGACTTAGGCGAGTCAGCCTACAACTTTTAGAAAGGGAAAGCAGAGGGCGGAGAGTTCCTGCTCCGATCATGATTCGACCCCCGGGGGAACTCTACCCCCATTCTATCAGAAGACCTTGAAGATCCATGACTGTGAGTATCTTCTTGATCAAAATCTTCAAAAAATGAATAGGCGGATTGATGAGCTCCACCACATCTCCATCGATCATGTTGACGACATCTGCTCCGACCCATCCTTTTCCCAAAGAATCATGTAGGAGGTGATACCGTCGATCTTCAAGCTCCTTCAATTTGAGAACTACGATGGGACTACCAATTCGATTGACCACCTGAAGGCCTTTCGGACGATGATGCTGCTTCATGGTGCATCGAACACCATTCTATGCCGAGCTTTCTCCTATACTCTGAAAGGAGCGGTAAGAAACTAGTACGCATTCCTCAAGCCGGGTACCATCTTCTCTTTTGATCAGATGAGCCACTAGTTTGTAGCTCATTTTGTTAGCAATAGGCACCCCCACCGAGGTTCGGACTCCCTCATCAACATCAAGCAGAAAGAAGGAGAGTCCATCCGAGCCTATGTGACCCATTTCAACAGTGCTGTGCTGGAGGTCTGGAACTTGGACCAGTCTGCTGAAGAAAAAACATATTTTGTGGATTCAGATTCATTTAGATCTGATTGGATCAGAAGGAATATTTCAAAAAAAAAATTTCTCTAAGATCCTAATCAGATCTGAGACTCGTCAGATCTCATCTTATTGATCTGATAATAAAAATAAAAATAAAAATTTAATTTAATTTAATTATATCTTTGTTTTGGATAATCCAATTATCCTATAATGATTTCGATGTTTGCCTGAGGTTCTGGATGTAGCCACGCAATCGTCTGACCTCTATCGGTATCCACTCGGATAGGATCTGAAGATCTTCTCCTTCTCAATCAATCCTCTAAAAATTAGATCTAGATCTAATCTTGAAGGTCTTCAAAACTACTTTTGAAGAACAACCATTGTCTCTTACAGCAGTGCTGCCTTCTTCCTTTTCTGATGCCTTTCACTTGCTTGGATCGTACCTTGTTCATGCCCAAAAGCCCTTGGGCATGGAGAGGAGAGAGAGGACTAGAGGGTGGCATGGAGAAGGAGGGAGAGGGGCTATGTGGCATGGGCTAAGGATAGAATCCTTTAATTCTAGGCGTAGATGGGGTTTATATAGACCCTACTGTGCCATGCAATGCCACATCATCCTAACCAATCATGGCCCTTTGTGCAATTAAATCTAAATCTGATTGATGGAATGACATCATCTAATCTAATCAGATGAGAGACCCTCAGAAACCTCCTTAGGTGGTGCCAAGACTGGGTCAAACAAGTTTTCTTGGCACCACAGCATTTAAACCCTTGAAGCAACTAGGAGTCCCATCTGTATGGGACTCCATCTTTTATCCTCATGGGGCACACGCCTCCCTAGGCATGCACCCCCTTTCTATCTGATTTTTAGTAGGAAGATAAGTTCCTAGGTACTCTCCTATGGGTGCATGACACAAGGGCAGATGTCTAAGTGTACGGGGTCAACATTTGACCAATATCCGAAAATAAGATTTAGTAGGTGACGAAAAATGGTAGGTGTTGTCTCAAATTTATCTCATAAATTAAGACAATCTTTTTTTGACCTGGACAAGCTCCAGTCAAATCAAGTAAAGATTCCTGAGTGAGCCCAAACATATTTGGCTCAGTTGAGACAAGCTTTAATGATTGTTAAAGGAGAACATTAGGCTCAATCATGTGCTAGCACAATTTCCTTGAACCTAATTGGATCTTATTCAAATCAATTGAACTAGGTTAATCCAATTGATGATATCCAGATCCAAACCCTTATTTGTGTGATCCAGTTAGGTTCAATTCCATATGGTAATGGGATATGTCGCGATTTCTATCATCGACATCATCGAAACACATTCCGATGGATCAAAACTCTTCTAATTTAAACAACTAGTATGATCGATCATCCAAATCAATCTAATTGCTCCCAAAATCCACCAATGACACCTAGCAACATATGGTGGCAACCCATCAAAACTGAAAGTGAACCTCTCGGTGCAGTTACCTATGTGATTAAGTTCCTCTATCTTGAGTCCCGATCGAATTAGGGTTAAGGTGATCTTGTCAAACCCTAATTTCCATCATATGAATTAATCATTCGATTTAAGTCCAATGTGAAAACCCTAATAGAAACTCTTTCTATTATTTCACTCTACCATGGCCATGGGCTTATGGACTTAATTCTCATGATCATCATAGTGCTGCTCCTCATCTACGAAGGTAGATAGATTCCTTATTGTTGTAATCCAATTCCTACAATGAACATGCTATAGCCAACATACACCTCAGGATTCCAAATGGCTAGGAGATCGAGTTATAGTGTAGTCAAACTATAAGACCCTCAAGGTGAACTGTCGATGCACCTCAGATCAAAGAACCAGACACATCACTACAGCTTCGAGCCAATCATGAATGAGAAGGTAGACTTCGTCATGACTGCTCGAGGTGGTTATGCTTAGTGCCCTCGTTCTCTAATAAGTACCTATACTCTCGCTCTGGTATCTCTACATCGTAGATTCAGGACTCATTTATCCAAAAGAAGCGATCATACACCAACCTTTTAGATCAATCACCATCCTCATGATGATCCTACGGTCGACAGCATTTTATGAGTTAATAATAAAAATTCATATCTTAAATTTTTAACTCTTGAAAATATGAACTATCATTACCATTAACTCAAGGGATGTATCACAGACACTTTCAAATATACAATATGATAGAAAATAATTTATTTTATTATTTATTACCAAAATTATAATTTTGATCTTAGAAGTGTATTACAAGTGTCAGCTAATCTGGATTCTAGAGCGCACATATCTAACAAACTCCCACTTGACCTAAAGTCAATTGGCTACTAATCTAAGTCCCATCTTCTCAAGGTGGGCTTCAATCTTCTGCTGACCCAACGACTTTGTAAGTGGGTCTGCTACATTATCTGCGGAGTCGACTCTCTTGATCTCGACGTAATCTTTCTTAAGGTAATCGTGGATGAGATGGTATCACCGCTCGATATGCTTGGATTTCTGATGAGACCTCGGCTCCTTAGCAAGGGCCATAGCGCCATTATTATCGTAGTATAAAGGAATGGCATCCGATGGCATCACTCCGATCTCTGCGGTAAAACTTCTTATAATAGAATGCCTCCTTCGCAGCTTCTGACGTAGTGATGTACTCTATTTTCATGATGGAATCTGCTATCATTGTTAGCTTGAAATTCTTTCAACTGACAGCACCACCATTACACACAAATAGACTTCCAGATATCGTCTTTCAATCATCTATATCGGATATAAAATTTGAGTCTGTATACCCCTGGACTTGGAGTTCTCCATTACCAAAAATCAACAACATATCCTTAGTTCTTCTCAAGTACTTAAGGATACATTTTACAGAAGTCTAGTGTTCTTCATTTGAATTCGACTGATATCTGCTCATGACACTCACAGCATGGGCTATATTAGGTCATGTACATAACATGGCATACATGAGGCTCCCTATTGTTGAAGCATAAGGGATCTTGCTCATGCGCTCAATCTCCTCAGGTGTATTGGGACACATTTTCTTGGAGAGATGAATGCTATATCTGAAGGGTACCAATCCCTTCTTGGAGTTTTTCAAGCTAAACCTCTTTAGCACTTCCTCTATGTACGTCTTTTGTGAAAGACCTAGCATTCTATTCGGTCTATCTCTATAGACCTTAATTCCTAGAATGAAGGATGCATCTCCGAGGTCTTTCATAGAGAATTCTTTAGATAACCACATTTTAACTATGGTCAACATGAAAATATCATTCCCAATAAGGAGGATATCATCTACGTACAGTACGAGGAAGACAATAGCGCTCCCACTGACCTTTTTGAAAGCACATGGTTCCTCCTCGTTCTTGATGAAATCAAGTAATTTGATCACATCATTAAAACGAGTATTCCAGCTCTGAGATGCTTGCTTAAGTCCATATATGGACCTTTGTAGCTTGCATACTTTGTTATCAGCATCACTGGATGTGAAACTTAGTGGCTGTTTCATATAGATATCTTACTCAAGGTATCCATTTAAGAACGCCATTTTTACGTCCATTTGCCATATTTCATAATTGAAATAGACTACAACAGCAAGCAATGTATGGGTGAATTTTAGCATGGCTACTGATGAAAAGATATCTTGATAGTCAATTCCTTCGCACTGACTATATCCTTTTGCCACTAATCTAGCTTTGAATGTCTCCACATTTTCATCTGCACCAATCTTTCTCTTGTAGATTCATTTATACCCAATAGGTACTATACCTTCAACTAGATCTACCAAGGTCCAAACTTGGTTTGAGTGTGTCGAGTCAATTTCTGACTTCATTGCCTCTAACCATTTCTCAGAGTCAATATCCGATATCATCTCATCATAGATTTTGAGATTATCACCATGAACTTCATTACCTACGAGGAACAATTTTTCTACTTTCTTTAAAATAGTACCTAAGTACCTCTCAAGAGGATGGAAAATTCTTTTCGATCTATGAGGTGGAGGAGGTAGTGATTGTGTTGGCTCAACTTGATTTGGTTCCATAGGATCCTTAGCTCGTTGCTTTTGTGAGATTTTCTCCTCGAGCTTGATCTGCTTTTCAATGCCACCATCTTGAATAAACTATTTTTCAAGAAAGATGGCATGCCAACTCACAATCACATTATGGTCTTCTAGAATGTAGAAATAATATCCTAATGACTTTTTAGGATATCCTATGAATCGAGCTCTATAGGATCTATAGTCTAACTTGTCCGCCTGTTGTCTTTTGACATGAGCCAGACAATCCTAAATTCTGAGATGACTCAGACTTGATTTTTTACCATGCCATATCTCATACGGTGTGGTAGGAATGGTTTTAAAGGAAACCCTATTCAGTAAATATATAGCAATTAACAGACTGTCCCTAAAGAAAATCAGAAAGATCTTTGAAGCTCATCATAGATTGGACCATATCTAATAAGGTCTGGTTCCTCCATTCTGAAATCCTGTTGAGTTGAGGTGTTCTAGGTGGAGTCCATTGAGAGACTATGCCATATTACTTGAGATAGTCCAGGAATTTTCAACTAAGGTATTCATCTCCTTGATCTGATCAAAGAACCTTAATGAATTTTCTAGTTTGCTTTTTCACTTAATGTCTGAATTTCTTAAACTTTTCAATGGCTTCAAATTTGTGTCTCATAAGATACACATACCCATACTGAGATAAATCATCGATAAAGGTTATGAAGTAGACAAAGTTGCCTCTAGCCGGTACATCAAATAGGCACACATCAGTATGTACTAGGGCAAGTAGATCTATGGCCCTTTCCCCATGTCCCATATAAGGGAGCTTAGTCATTTTGCCATGAAGACATGATTCACAAATTGGATATGACTCGGATGTGAACGAACTCAATAGCCTAATTTTTTTTAATTTATTAACCCTATCTTCTACTATTTGATTTAGCCTCAGGTGCCACTGATACCTATCATTTGAATTATCCCTGCATCATTTTGATCTTATGGCATTCACATTTTGCTCAATATTAAAGATAGATACATCAATATGTAACTGGTAGAGATCGTTAATAAGAAAACCACTTGCAATTTTATTTCTTTCATAAAGAATATTATAATGGTCCTTAAGAAAACTAATTACATAGCCTTCTTGTGCTAAATATGAAATAAAAATCAAATTCTTGCTTGCAGCAAGCACATAATAACAATCCTTAAGTACTAAATCTAAGCTAGACGGTAGTCAAAGAGAGTAGGTTCCCACGACCACAGCAGCAATCCTTGCTCCATTTCTGACACGTAAGATCATTCCACTATCCCTCAGCCTCCTGCTATCCTCAAGACCCTGCATGAAAGTGCCAAATGAGCACTAGAACCAGAGTCAAGCACCCAACTGGATGCAGAAGAAATCATAAGGTTAGATTCAATAACGAGCATACCTCTAGAAGGATCTGACTCCTTATTCTTCAGGGTGGCCAGGTATGTAGGATAGTTCTGCTTCTAGTGGCCGTCAGTATTACAATGGAAATATTTTTTTTTATCAGCGGCCTTCTTCTTCAACTCTATCTTCTTTTTCTTTCCACCTTCTGCCTTTTTACAGACTTCTTCTTCTTTTTAAAAGACTTTCTCTTAGAAGAAGTCCGTTCCATAGCAAGTACTGAGCCTTTAAAATCTTTCATAGAAAGCTCAGCAATAACCAGTATATTCATAAGCTCAGTCAGAGTATTCTATAGTTTATGCATATGATAGTTCATGATGAATTGCCCATACGTATTAGTCAAGGATTATAGAATTATATCATTCTGTAGATCCTGGTCTAACTTCACTCCGAGCTGAAGGGAAATCCTGATTTTCTGGGTCAGGTTTGTTCGGATCTAAGTGGATCGAGAGGCATATTTCAAAAAAATTTTTCTTAGATCCAGATCAGATCTAACACTTTTTAGATTTGATACTAGCATCTAATAAATAAGAAAAATTAAATTAAATTAAAAATAAATTAATTTTATCTTGATCCTGGGTAATCTAATTACCCATTGATGATTCTACGAAAGCTCTGAGGTTCTGGATCTAGCCAAGCAAGTGCCTGACCTCTATCGATATTCACTTTGGCTAGATCTAGAGATATTCTCCTTCTCTTTCTTTTCTCCAAAAATCAGATCTGGATCTGATTTGGAAGATCTTCAAAACACCTTCTGAAGATCACCCATCGTCTTTGCAGTAGTGCCGTCTTCTTCCTTTTTCTTCAGCCTTTTCTTGCCTGACTTGAACTAATTTGAAGAATCCAACTTTCTTGGGTGTGGGGAGGAGAGAGAAGGCTAGATGTTGGTGTGGAGAAGGGAGAGGGGCAGCCTTGGGGCATGGCTAGGAGAGAAGTGTTTTGAAAGTGGGCACAGACAGGGTCTCTTTATAGACTCTGCTGCGCCATGTAGCGCTACATCACCCCGGTCAATCACGTTGCTCCGTTCAATCAGATCTAAGTCTGATTAGTGGGATGAGAGACCCACGGAGTCATCCTAAGGTGGCACCTAAGATTGGTCAAAATCTATAGGTGAGGGTCACCTAGTTTGAATCCAACAAGCAACCTAGAGTCCCATCCATATAGGACTCCAGCATCCCTATCCATGGGTGCACGCCATCCTAGGCATGTGCCCCTTTTCTTTCCAATTTCCAAAGAGGGGACAAGCCCCTATCTACTCTTCAATAAGTGCATAACACATGGACAGATGTCCAAGGGTCAAAGGTCAATGTTTGATCAAGTCAAAGTATAAGAATTAGCAGGTGATGAACAATGGTAGGTGTTGTCTCAAACTTATCTCATAAATTAAGACAACCCTTTTCTAACTTGGACAAGCTCCAATCAGACTAGGTAAAGGTACTGAGTGAGCACAAACTCATTTGGCTCAGTCGAGACAACTTTTATGATAAGAAAAAGAATAACGTTAGGCTCAATCGTGTGCTAGCACGATTTTCTTGAACCCAATTGAATCTTATTCAAATCAACTGAACTGGGTTAGTCCACTTGATGATTTCCAGATCCAAACTCTTATTTGTGTGATCCAGTTAGGTTCAATTCTGTATGGTAATGGGATATGTCATGATCTCCATCATCGACATCATCAAAACTTCTTTCGATGGATCAGAACTTTTCTGATTCAGACAACTAGAATGATCGATCATCAAAATCATTCTAGTTGCTCCCAAAATCCACCAGTGACACCTAGCAGCATATGGTGGCAATCCATCGAAACTGAAAATGAACCTCTCAGTGCAGCTATTTGTGTGATTAAGTTCTTCTATCTTGAGTCCCGATTAGATTATAAGGTGAACTCATCAAACCCTAATTTCTATCATATGATTTAATCGTTCGATTCAAGTCCGATATGAAAACCTTAATAAAAACTCTTTCTATTCTTTCACACTCTCTGCCATAGCCATGGGCTTATGGATTTGATTCTAATGATCATCATAGGGCCACTCATCCACCGAGGTAGATAGATTCCATCTTGGTGCAATCCAATTTCTATGATGAACATGCTATAGCCAATATACACCTTAGGGTTCCGAATGGCTAGGGGACCGAGTCATGGTGTAGTCAAACTATAACACCCTCAAGGTGAACTGCCGATGCACCTCAGATCAAAGAATCAGACACACCACTACAGCATCGAGTGAGTCATCGATGAGAAGGTAGACTTCCTTATGACTACTCGAGGTGGTCACGCTCAGTGCCCTCATTCTCTAACGAGTATCTGTACACTCACTTCGATGTCTCCACACCATAGATTCAAGACTCATCTACTAGAAAGAAGTGATTGTATACTAACCTTCTAGATCAATCATATCCTCATGATGATCCTATGGTCAGGAGCATTTTATGAGTTAATAAATAAAAATTCATGTCTTAAATTTTCAACTCTTGAAAATATGAATTATCATTACCATTAACTCAAGGGATGTATCACAAACACTAAATACACTTATATCATAAAAAATAACCCATTTTATTATTTATAGTCAAAATTATAATTTTGCCCTTAGAAGTGAATTACAAGTGTCAGCTAATTGTGGCTTCTAGGACACATATATCTAATAAACTTTCACTTGACCTAAAGCCAATTGGCTATAAATCTAAGTTCCATCTTCTTAAGATGGGCTTCGATCTTCTGCTGGCCCAACGGCTTTGTAAGCAGATCCACCACATTATCTATGGAATTGACTCTCTTGACCTCGACGTAACCCTTCTCGAGGTAATCACGGATGAGGTGGTATTGCCGCTCGATGTGCTTGGATTTTTGGTGAGATCATGGCTACTTAGCAAGGGCTATGGCGCCATTATTATCGTAGTACAGAGGAATGGCATCTGATGGCATCACTCCGGTCTCTGCAGCAAACTTCTTATACTAGAATGCCTTCTTTGCAGCTTTCGATGCAGCAATGTATTCTACTTTCATGATGGAATCTGCTATTACTGTCTGTTTGAAACTTTTCCAACTAACAACTCCACCATTGCACACAAACAAACTCTCAGATGTCGACTTTCGATCATCTACATCGGACATAAATTCCAAGTCTGTATACTCTTGGACTTGGAGTTCTTCATTACCAAAGACCAACAACATATCCTTAGTTCTTCTCAAGTACTTAAGGATACATTTCATAGAAGTCCAGTGTTCTTCACCTGGATTCAACTGATATCTGCTCATGACACTCACAGCATGGGCTATATCAAATCGTATACATAACATGGCATACATGAGGCTCCCTATTGCTGAAGCATAAGAGATCTTGCTCATGCGTTCTATTTTCTCAGGTGTGCTAGGGCACATTTTCTTAGAAAGATGAATGCCATGCCTGAAGGATACTAAATCCCTCTTAGAGTTTTTCATACTAAACCTCTTTAGTATTTCCTCTATGTACTTCTTCTTTGAAAGTCCTAGCAACCTATTCGGTCTATCTCTATAGACCTTGATTCTTAGAATAAAGGATGCTTCTCCTAGGTCTTTCATGGAGAATTCTTTAGATAACCAAATTTTGACTGTGGTCAATATGAAAATATTATTTCCAATAAAGAGGATGTCATCTACATACAATACGAGGAAGACAACAGCGCTCTCACTGATCTTTTTGAAGACACATGGCTCCTCCTTATTCTTGATGAAACCAAACATTTTGATCATATCATTAAAATGAGTATTCTAGCTCCGAGATGCTCGCTTAAGTCCATATATGGACCTTTGCAGCTTGCATACTTTATGATCATCATCATTGGATGTGAAACCTTAGGGCTATTCCATATAGATATCTTCCTCAAGATATCTATTTAAGAATGCCGTTTTTACGTCCATTTGCCATATTTCATAATCGAAATAGGCTGCAACAGCAAGTAGTGTGCGAATGGATTTTAGCATAGCTACTGGCGAAAAGGTATCCAAATAGTCAATGCCTTCGTATTGACTATAATCTTTTGCCACTAATCTAGCCTTGAATGTCTCAACATTCCCATCTGCACCAATCTTTCTCTTGAAGATCTATTTACACCCAATAGGTACTATACTTTCTGATGGATCTACCAAGGTCCAAACTTGATTTGAGTGCATTGAGTCAATTTCTGACTTTATTGCCTCTAATCATTTCTCAGAGTTGATATCTGATATCGTCTCGTTATAGGTTTTGGGATCATCATCATGAACCCCATTACCTATGAGAAAATTTTCTCAACATCCTCTGAAATAATACAAAGTACCTCTTAGGGGGACGGAAAATCCTTTTCGATCTACGAGGTGGAGGAGGTAGTGTATGGATTGGCTTAACCTGATTTGGTTCTATTTGGTCCTTAGCTCATTGCTCTTGTGAGACTTTCTCATCGAGCTTGATCTGCTTTCCAATGCCGCTATCTTGAATAAACTATTTTTCAAGAAAGATGGCATGTCGACTCACAATCACATTGTGATCTTCTGGAATATAGAAATAATATCCTAATGACTCTTTAGGATATCTTATGAATCGAGCTCTAAAGGACCTAAAGTCTAACTTGTCCACTTGTTGTCTTTTGACATGAGCCGGACAACCCCAAATTCTGAGATGACTCAGACTTGGTTTCTTACCATGCCATATCTCATACGGTCTGGTAGGAATGATTTTAGAAGGAACCTTATTTAGTAGATAAATTGCAGTTAACAAACAGTATCTCCAAAGAAAATTAGGGAGGTCTGTGAAGCTCATCATGGATCGAACAATATCTAATAGGATCCGATTCCTCTATTCTGAAACTCCATTGAGTTGAGGTATTTCTGATGGAGTCCATTGAGAGACTATGCCATTTTACTTGAGATAGTCTAGAAATTCTCGACTAAGGTATTCACTTCCTCGATCTGATCGAAGAACCTTAATGGATTTTTTAGTTTGCTTTTCTACTTCATGTCTGAATTTTTTGAACTTTTCAAAAGCTTCAGACTTGTGTCTCATAAGATACACATATCCATACCTTGATAAATCATCGATAAAGATTATGAAGTAGACTAAGTTGCCTCTAGTCGGCACATCAAATGGGCCGCACACATCTATATGTACTAGTGCAAGAAGATCCATGGCCCTTTCCCCATGTCCTACAAAAGGAAGCTTGGTCATTTTGCCATGAAGATAGGATTCACAAATTGGATATGACTCGAAAGTCAATGGACTCAATAGCTCAGTTTTCTTCAATTTGTTAACCCAATCTGCTATATGACCTAATCTTAGGTGCCATAGATACCTATCATTAGGACTATCCCTAGGACGTTTTGTTTTTATGGCATTCACATTTTGCTCGAAGTTAAAAATAGATACATCAACATGTAACTGATAAAGACCGTTAATAAGGAAACCACTTGCAATTTTATTTTTTTCATAAAGAATATTACAATGGTCCTTAAGAAAACTAATTACATAGCCTTCTACTGCAAGGCAAGAAACAGAAATCAAATTCCTGCTTGCTGCAGGACATAATAACAATCCTTTAATACTAAGTCTAAATCAGATGGTAGTCGAAGAGGATATGTTTCCATGGCCACGGCAGCAACTCTTGCTCCATTTTCGATGCATAGGATCATCTCACAATCCCTTAGCCTCCTGCTACCCTCAAGATCCTGCATAGAAGTGCACAAGCGAGCACTAGAACCAGAGTCAAGCATCCAACTGGATGTAGAAGAAACCATAAGGTTAGACTCAATAACGAGCATACCTCCAGAATGACCTGCCTCCTTCTTCTTTAGGATGGCCAGGTATGTAGGGCAGTTCCGCTTCTAGTGGCCGTCATTATTGCAATGAAAATACTTTCCTTTATCAGTGGCCTTCTTTTTCAGCTCTACCTTTTTCTTCTTTCTTCCTTCCATCTTTTGCTTTTTTGCAGACTTCTTCTTCTTTTCAAAAGACTTTCTCTTGAAAGAAGTCCATTCCATAGCAAGCACTGAGCCTTTAGAGCCTTTCATGGAAAGCTCAGCGGTAACCAGCATGTTCATAAGTTTGGCCAAAAAATTTTGAAGTTTATGCATATGGTAGTTCATGATAAACTGCTTGTACGCATCAGTCAAGGATTGCAGAATTATATCATTCTGTAGATCCAAGTCTAATCTCACTTCGAACTTCTCAAGCTCTTCCAAGTCCTTGATCATCATCAGACAATGATCTTGGACTGACTGCCCATTGCACATCATAGCCTTGAACAGTCATTTAGTGACTTGATACTTGGCTGCGCGACTCTATTCACCAAACATCTCCTGTAGCTGAGCCAATATTTGGCGAGTAGTTCTGATATCTTCATGTTGGTGTTGAAGCTCATCAGACATCGAGCCCAACATATACTATCTGGCCTTATTATCATCGTCAGTCCACTTATCCAGTGATGCTCTCTGTTCAGCGGATGGATGAGCTGGTAAGGTGGAAGGGTCCTGGTTCAATACATGAGTTAACTTCTTGGAACCCAAAGCGATTTTGAAGTTTCGAAGTCAATCCTTATAATTTGGTTTGGTCAGTCTATGGGTGTCCAGGATTTATGCTAGTGGATTGGATGCAGACATCTTCTGGTAGAGAGTCAAAGTTTTTAGTTAGATATTGTAATTAAGAATTAACCAATTTATTTAGGAATTTTATTTTTAAACAAATTAGCTTTCACTATTTTTTCATATCCCTACACTCCCTCTATAGAGATGCAAAAATCTCCATGATTACTGATTTCTAGTGGATGGTGCGGTCCCACCAACTGACTCATCACCTCACCTAATAGTTATTGATGATGGGTTAGCCAATGAGTGAACAACTCTTGTTCAATAATTCTCTAATCATGATGCACCCAAACATGGTCTCTAATTCATGAATCTCACCGTGTCCAGAATATTGATCTACTCCTTAGTTAAGTCAAACCCACCATTTGCACAGATTGGATTTCTAATGGGGTCTCTCACCGTATCCAAAATTTTGATCCCAATTTATCCTCCAGCCTATAGCATCCAATGCCTAATAGACATGGTTGTATCTTTCCGGTGCAACTGAGCCACTATAACTAGCCGAGAAAAATCAACCCCGAAAAGGGCCCGCACATCTACAATGATGGAAGACCTTAGACTTAATCTTTTCTTAGAGAGATTTAATTTAGGTCTCATTAAACTAGACTTGACATAGTCATAACTATTATGACTAACCTAGTGGCATGGGTTAGCTCGAATTATTGACCACCTCAGATCAGAACTGAGTCAACAAACATGGCCAGGTAAGTGAGATCGGTGGAAGGGATATGCCATTAACTCGATAAGAACACATTCAAGTCGAGTAGCTCCTAATTAAAAATCAGTCGATCGTATTTGCCAGACTTACCTTAGACATCAAATTATTGAGATAGAACCAATCAGGTTAGCCTACAATCCAGACTCTAACCACTGAGCCTAATTAGGTCTTAGCTTGATTGATCACTCATGTGACTCGATCAGACCCAGACTTAATCCTATTAGGCTGGTCAATTTAAGTATTGTTAATCCCATCTAACCAACTCTTGATTCGGTTTGATCAACCGCTAGACCTAATTGAGCTACCCAAGCCCGAACCTAGATTTATGAATATGTCTTAGATCTAAAATTCTTGATTTTAGATCTAATTGATATTTCATAAACTTAATTCTTAATTAAGTCAGGGTTCTTAAATAAAATATGTAAATAAGATCTTTAGATTTCAGGATCTAGGATTTTGTAGAAAGTAAGTTTTTTAATTTCTGATTAAGGATGAACGCACAGCACCCCACATCATAAGAACACTCCATCGAATGGAAGGAGATGGTCTTTAAGCCCTACTTTGTTCTTATGATCGGACAGCCAAGGGAAACGCTTTAATCAGGAAATCAACTAATCTATAAGAACTAATTAGATCTAAGCATATATCTCATATAAAAAATTAGATCTAATTAAAACATATTTTATATATATTATACATATCATGCATGCATATTTTTTAGATCTAAATTATCTCATAATCATCTAAAAAATTAAATTTAAATTTGATCTTATCAAATAGAATTTAATCTAGACCTATTTGCAGAACTATTCTATAACTAGTCTAAACATGCAACTATCATATCTCATATGAATAAATTAATTTTAATTTATTTTTTATTTTCAAATCTGATTATAATATTTATAATATTAAAAAATAAAAAATAAATAAATCTAAAAATTATTTTTAATTAAATCAAAATTATGATCAAACTAGACTACACATAGAACAATTCTATTCCTAGTCTAGTTATGTATCTCATACATATTAGATTTAAATTAATTTATTTTATTTTTTTTAATTTTTTGATTTTAAATCTAATCACATCTCATGTAATATTTGAAATTACTAATTTATCAGATTAAAATTAGATCTAAATAAATTCTATAGGACCCTGGCTCTGATGCCAGTTGAAGAGAAATCCTGATTTTCTGGATCAGGTTCGTTCGGATCTGATTGGATCAAGAGGCATATTTCAAAAATTTTTTTCTTAGATCTAGGTTAGATCTAATACTTTTCAAATATGATATTATCATCTAATAAATAAAAAAAATTAAATTAAATTAAAACTAAATTAATTTTACCTTGATCCTGGGTAATCTGATTACCCATTGATGATCCTACGGAAGCTCTGAGGTTTTGGATCTAGCCATATAGTGCCTGACCTCTACCGATATCCACTTGGGCTAGATCAAGAGATCTTCTCCTTCTCTTTTTTTCTCCAAAAATTAGATCTGGATCTGATTTGGAGAATCTTCAAAACACCTTCTGAAGATCACCCGTCGTCTCTGCAGTAGTGCTGCCTTCTTCCTTTTTCGTCAGCCTTTTCTTGCCTGCCTCACACTAATCTAAAAAATCCAACTTTTTTGGGCATGGGGAGGAGAGAGAGGCCAGATGTTGGTGTGGAGAAGGAAGAGGGGTAGCCTTTGAGCGTGGCTAGGAGAGAAGTGTTTTGAAAGTGGCCACAGACTGGGTCTATTTATAGACTCTGCTGCGCCATGTAGTGCTGCATCATCCCGACCAATCATGTTGCTTCGTTCAATCAGATCTAAATCTGATTGGTGGGATGAGAGACCTATAGATTCATCCTAAGGTGGTGCCTAAGACTCATCAAAGTATATAGGTGAGGGTCACCTAGTTTGAATCCAACAAGCAACCTGGAGTCCCATCCGTATGGTACTCCAGCATCGCTATCCATGGACGCACGCCATCCTAAGCGTGTGCCCCTTTTCTTTCTAATTTTTAGAGAGGGGACAAGCCCCTATCTTCTCTCCAATAAGTGCATGACACATGGGCAGATGTCCAAGGGTCAAAGGTCAATGTTTGACTAAGTCAAAGTATAAGAATTAGCAGGTGACGAAAAATGGCAGGTGTTTCTCAAATTTATCTCATAAAGAAGACAACCCTTTTCTGACTTGGACAAGCTCCAGTCAGACTAGATAAAGGTACCTAAGTGAGCACAAACTCATTTGGCTCAGTCGAGATAACTTTTATGATAAGAAAAAGGAGAACGTTAGGCTCAATCATGTGCTAGCACGATTTTCTTGAACCTAATTGAATCTTATTCAAATCAACTGAACTGGATTAGTCCGCTTGATGATTTCTAGATCGAAACCCTTGTTTGTGTGACCTAGTTAGGTTCAATTTTATATGGTAATGGGATATGTCATGATCTCCATCATTGACATCATCGAAACTCATTTCGATGGATCAGAACTTTTCTAATTCAAACAACTAGAATGATCGATCATCAAAATCATTTTAGTTGCTCCCAAAATCTACCAGTGACACCTAGCAGCATATGGTGGCAACCCATCAAAACTGAAAATGAACCTCTCGGTGCAGCTATTTGTGTGATTAAGTTCTTCTATCCTGAGCCCCAATCAGATTAGGGTTAAGGTGAACTCGTCAAACCCTAATTTCTATCATATGATTTAATCATTCGATTCAAGTTCGATGTGAAAACCTTAATAGAAACTCTTTCTATTATTTCACTCTCTGCCATGGCCATGGGCTTATGGACTTGATTCTCATGATCATCATAGGGCTGCTCCTCATCCACCGAGGTAGATAGATTCCATCTTGGTGCAATCCAATTCTTACAATGAACATGCTATAGCCAACATACACCTCAGGGTTTCGAATGGCAAGGGGATCGAGTCATGATGTAGTCAAACTATAACACCCTCAAGGTGAACTACCGATGCACCTCAGGTCAAAGAACCAGATACACCACTGCAGCATCGAGTGAGTCATCGATGAGAAGGTAGACTTCCGTATGACTACTCGAGGTGGTCACGCTTAGTGCCCTCGTTCTCTAACGAGCACCTGTACTCTCGCTTTGGTGTCTCTACACCATAGATTCAAGACTCATCTACTATAAAGAAGCAATTGTATACTAACCTTCCAGATTAATCATCATCCTCATGATGATCCTGCGATCAGGAGCATTTTATGAGTTAATAAATAAAAATTCATGTCTTAAATTTTCAACTCTTGAAAATATGAATTATCATTACCATTAACTCAAGGGATGTATCACCGACACTAAATACACTTATGTGATAGAAAATAATCCATTTTATTATTTATAGTCAAAATTATAATTTTGCCTTTAGAAGTGTATTACAAGTGTCAGCCAATTCTGGCTTTTAGAGCACATATATCTAATACGAGCTTCTCAAGCTCTTCCAAGTCCTTGGTCATCATCAGACAATGATCTTGGACCAACTGCCCATCATGCATTTTAGCCTTAAACAATCATTTAGTGATATGATATTTGGCTGTGCGACTCTATTCACCAAACAACTCTTGCAGGTGAGGCAACATTTGGTGGGTAGTCTTGATATCTTCACATTGGCACTGAAGCTCATCAGAAATCGAACCCAACATGTAGTATCTGATTTTATTATCTTCATCTATCCACTTGTTAAGAGATGCTCTCTGTTCAATGGACGGATGAGCTGGTAAGGTGGGGGATCTTGGTCCAATACATGAGTCAACTTCTTGAAATCCAAAATAATTTTAAAGTTTCGAAGCCAATCCTTATAATTGGATTCGGTCAGTCTATGGGTATCCAGGATACGGGCTAGTGGGTTGGATGCAGATATTTTTCTTTTTCCTATAGAGAGTCAAAGTTTCTAGTTAGATTTTATAATTAAGACTTGATCAATTTATTTAGAGATTTAATTTTTAAATAAATTAGCTTCAACTATTTTTTTAGATCCCTACACTCGCTCTATAGAGATGCAAAAATCTCTACGATTATTGATTTCTAATGGGCGGTGCATTCCCACCAACTGACTCATCACCTCATCGAATAGTTATTGGTAATGGGTTAGCCAATGAGTGAACAACTCATGTCCAATGATTCTCTAATCATGGTGCACCCAGGCTTGGTCTCTAATTCATGAATCTCACCATGCCTGGAATATTGATCCACTCCTTAGTTAAGTCAGACCCACCATTTGCATAGATTAGATTACTAATTGGGTCTCTCACCATATCCGAAATATTGATCCCAATCCATCCTCTAGCCCGTAGCATCTAATGCCTAAAAGATATAGTTGCATCTTCTCGGTGCAACTGAACCACTATGACCAACCGAGAATAATCAACCCTGGAAAGAGCCCGCACATCTACAATGGTGGAAGATCTTAGACTTAATCTTTTCTTAAGAAGATTTGATTTAGGTCTCTTTAAACTTGACTTAACATAGCCATAACCATTATGACTAACCTAGTGGCATAGGTCAGCTCAGATTGTTAGCCACCTTAGATCAGGACTAGGCCAATAAATATGGTCAGGTAAGTAAGACCGGTGAAAGGTATATGCCATTAACTTGACAAGAATGCATTCAAGTCGAGCAGCTCCCAATTAAAAATCAGTCGGTCGTATCTGCCAAACTTACCTTAGACACCAAATTGTTAAGCCAAAACCAATCGGATTAGCCTACAATCCAGACTCTAACCACTGAGCCTAATTAGGTCTTAACTTGATCGATCACTCATGTGACTCGACCTTGACCCAGACTTAATCCTATTAGGTTGGTCAATTTAAGTACTCTTGATTCCACCTAACCAACTCTTGATTTGGTTTGATCAACTACTAGATCTAATTGAGCTACCCAAGCTCGAACCTAATTTTATGAATATATCTTAGATCTAAAAATTCTCAATTTTAGATCTAATATGTTTCATAATCTTAATTCTTAATTAAGTTTAGGGTTCATAAACAAAACATGTATATAAAATCCTAGGATTTCAGGATCTAAGATTTTGCAGAAAATAAATTTTTGATTTCTGATTAAGGATGAACATGCAGCACCCCTACACACTATAAGAATACCCCATCGAATGAAAGAAGAGAGTCTTTAAAACCTACTTCATTCTTATGACCGGGCGGCCAAGGAGAACGCCTTAATGAGAAATATGATAAATCTACAAAATTAGTTAGATTTACATCATATATCACATATAGAAAAATTGATCTAACTAAAAATATGTTTTGCATACATCTCATGTATCATATCATATATATTTTTAGATCAAAATTATCTCATAAATATCTAAAAAATAAGATTTAAATTTGATCATATCAAATTAAAATTTATTCTAGATAATTTTGTAGAATAATTCTACAACTAGTCTAAACATGCATCTATCATTTCTCATATGAACAAATTAAATAATATCAAAAAATAATAAATAAATAGATCTAAAAATTATAATTATTTAAATTAAAATTATGATCATGCTAGACTACACATAGAATAATTCTATTCCTAGTCTAGTCATGCATCTCATACATCTTTGATCTAGATTATTTAATTTTTAATTTTTTAATTTTAGATCTAATCATATCTAATGTGACATCTAAAATCATCTAATTATTAGATCAAAAATAAATTAAAATTAGATCTAATGAATAGTGAAACCTGGCTCTGATACCAGTTGAAGAAAAAAATCTATTTTTTGGATCAGATTCATTCAGATCTGATTGGATCAGGAGGGATATTTCAAACTCTTTTTTCTCTAAGATCCTAATCAAATCTAAGACTTATTAGATCAGATATTATTGATCTAATAATAAAAATAAAAATAAAAATTAAATCTAATTTAATTATACCTTTGTTTTGGGTAATCCAATTATCCTATGATGATTCTGATGTTTGCCTGAGGTTCTGGATATAGCCACGCAATCGCCTGGCCTCTACCGGTATCCACTCAGGTAAGATCTAGAGATCTTCTCCTTTTCAATCAATCCTCCAAAAATTAGATTTAGATCTGATTTTGAAGATCTTCAAAATTAATTTTGAAGAACAGTCATTGTCTCTTGCAGCAGTGCTATCTTCTTCCTTTTCTAGCACCTTTCACTTGCTTGGATCGCACCTTGTTCGTGCCCAAAAGCCCTTGGGCATGGAGAGGAGAGAGAGGATGAGTGGGTGGCATGGAGAAGGAGGGAGAGGGGCTATGTGGCATGGGCTAAGGGCAGAATCCTTCAATTCTTGGCACAAATAGGATTTATATAGACCCTGCTACGTCATGCAGTGCCACATCATCTTGGCCAATCATGGCCCTTTGTACAATCAGATCTAAATCTGATTGATGGGATGACATCATCTGATCTAATCAGATGAGAGATCCTCAAAAACCTCCTTAGGTGGTGCCAAGACCAGGTCAAACAAGTCTTCTCGGCACCATAGCATTTAAACCCTTGAAGCAACCTGGAGTCCCATCTGTATGGGACTCCATCTTTTATCCTCATGGGGTGCATGCCTAGGGGTGCATGCCTCCCTAGGCAAGCACCCCCTTCTTATCTACTTTTTAGCAAGGGGACAAGTCCCTAGGTATTCTTCTATGGGTGCATGACACATGGGTAGATGTCTAATTTTCCAAGGTTAACTTTTGACCAATATCCGAAAATAAGATTTAGCACATGATGGAAAATGGCAGGTGTTGTCTCAAATTTATCTCATAAATTAAGACAACCATTTTTAACCTGGACAAACTCCAGTCAAACCAAGTAAAGATTCTTGAGTGAGCCCAAACACATTTGGCTGAGTCGAGACAAGCTTTAATGATTGTTAAAGAAGAACATTAGGCTTAATTGTGTGCTAGCACGATTTTCTTGAACCTAATTGAATCTTATTCAAATTAATTAAACTGGATTAATTCAATTGATGATATCCAAATCCAAATTCTTGTTTGTGTGATCCAATTACATTTAGTTTCATATAGTAATGGAATATGTCGCAATCTGTATCATCGACATCATCGAAATACGTTTCAATGGATCAGAACTCTTTTGATTCAAACAACTAGTATGATCGATCATCCAAATCATTCTAATTGCTCCCAAAATCCATCAGTGACACCTAGCAGCATATAGTAGCAATCCATCAGAATTGAAAGCGAACCTCTCGGTGTAGTTACTTGTGTGATTAAGTTCCTCTATCTTCAGCCCCATCTGGATTAGGGTTAAGGTGATCTCGTCAAACCCTAATTTCTATCATATGAATTAATCATTTGATTTAAGTCCAATGTGAAAATCCTAATAAAAACTCTTTCTATTATTTCACTCTGCCATGGCCATGGGCTTTTGGACTTGATTCTCATGATCATCATAGGACTGCTCCTCATCTACTAAGGTAGATAGATCTCCTATTGGTGCAATCCAATTCCTACAATGAACATGCTATAGCCAACATACACCTTAGAATTTTGAATGGCTAGGAGATCGAGTTATGGTGTAGTCAAACTATAACATCCTCAAGGTGAACTGTCGATGCACCTCAGATCAAAAAATCAGACACACCACTGCAGCTTCAAGCCAGTCATCGACGAGAAGGTAGACTTCCTCATGATTGCTTGAGGAGGTCATGCTCAGTGCCCTCGTTCTCTAGCAAGTACCTATACTCTCACTCCGATGTCTCTATACCATAGATTCAAGACTCATTTATCCAAAAGAAGCAATCGTACACCAACCTTCCAGATCAATCACCATTCTCATGATGATCCTATAGTCGGGAACATTTTATGAGTTAATAATGAAAATTCATGTCTTAAATTTTCAACTCTTGAAAATATGAACCATCATTACCATTAACTCAAGGGATGTATCATAAACACTTTGAAATACACATTGTGATAAAAAATAATCCATTTTATTATTTATAGTCAAACTTATAATTTTGTCCTTAGAAGTGTATTACTAGTGTCAGCTAATCTGGCTTCTAGGGCACACATATCTAACATCTGTAGCTATGGCCGCACTGAAGGATGGCCTTCAGAAGAATGATCTGCTATTCTCCCTAGAGAAAAGTTTTTCAGGGATTTTGCTGATATGCTCACTCGGGCTGAAGGTTATACCGAGCAGAAGAGGCCTTTAAGGCCAAGGATAATGAAGCTGCTGGAGAGCGGTGAGCGGGCGAATCAAGTATGCCCCTAGCTGAAGAAAAGCTGAGCAAAGCTCGGTCGTGCTTCCAAACTTTTTTTGAGTGCAAGGGGACCCAAACTCCTCCTCGAGCTTAGAGACAAAGAAGCCCTGATAGAAAGGCATGGTGGAGTTCTCCCCTCCGAAGGTTTCATAACTATGCTCCCCTCAATGCTCTGAAAACTTATGTTCTGATGGAGATAAAGGAGCAACTACCAAGATCAAAAAAGATGCACACTCATCCTGGTAGGCATAATCCCAACAAGTACTGCCTTTACCATCGTGACCATGGTCACGATACCGAGGAATGCATCCAGCTCTAAGATGAGATCCAGAAGCTCATCAAGTGAGGCAGGCTTGGTCGATTTCTGCGATGTCGGCCTGAAGCAATAGGGGACCAGCCGAGGTTACCCCCACCACCTGAACCACCAAGAAGGGAGGAGCAGTAGGACGATCGACCACCCCTCGACATCATCAATACCATATCCAGGGGACTTCGATAGGAGGAGGCTCATGGATCGATGGAGCAGGCGAAGAAGCGGAGGACTGAGGAACCCATTGCTTTCACTGATGAGGATGCCCAAGGAGTTTAGTTCCCACATAATGATATGGTTGTAATTTTTTTAAACATTACTGATTATGATGTACACCGCGTTCTGGTAGATAATGGAAGTTCTGCTAATGTCTTATTTTATGATGCTTTCTTTAAAATGTTTATACCTAATAACCACCTGGGACCTATGAACTCTCCGTTGGTGGGTTTCACTGGCGATGCTGTGCCAATCAAAGACGTAATAACTCTAACTATGACTGCAGGGTAATACCCAAAGTGAGCCAGAGCATAGATTAACTTTTTGATCATGAAAGCTCCATCTGCCTACAACATAATTCTCAATCGACCTGGACTAAATACTCTCCAGGCTGTAGTGTCGACCTACTACTTAAAAGTGAAGTTTCTGATGAGCTACGAAATCAGAGAAATTAGAGGAGATCAAATTATGGCAAGACACTACTACTCTATTGCTTTGCAAAAAAGTAGCCAATCCGACCCCTGCCCGATTGATGGGTTAGATGTCCATGATAACCTTACTAAGGAGCGAGGCAAACCCATGGAGGATCTTATAGCCATACCCCTAAATGATGGGAATGCAGAACATTTTGTGCAGATTGACTCCAGCTTGGGAGATGGAGTTCGGGAGCAGCTCAATACCTTCTTACGGAAGAATGTCGACGTCTTCGCCTGGGTCCTAGCAGATATGCCAAAAATTGATGCCGAAGTTATAGAACATCAATTGGCTATTGATCTGAAGTACAGGCCAATAAAAGAAAATGTCTGAGGCCATGAACTAGAAAGGCAAAAGACAATAGCAGAAGAGGTTGATAAGCTCCTCAAAGTTTGATTCATCCGAGAAGTCCATTATCCTAACTGGGTCTCCAATATGGTCCTGGTCAAGAAGGCCAACGGTAAATGGAGAATGTGCATAGACTTTAAGAGGCTGAACAAAGCCTGCCCAAAGGATAGTTATCCTCTACCTAGGATTAATCAACTGATGGATGCAACTTTGGAACACGAGCTCTTCACCTTCATGGATGCTTTTTCTGGCTACAACCAAATTTAGATGGCACCAGAGGATGAAGAGAAAATCACTTTTATTACTAACCATGGTCTTTATTGTTACAGGGTTATGCCCTTTGGGCTCAAAAATGCAGGTGCAACCTATCAGCATCTGATCAATAAGATCTTCAAGAAATAGATCGACCGTAATATGGAGATCTATGTGGATGATATGCTAATCAAAAGTTGGACTTCAACTAATCATGTCACCAACCTTGAAGAGAACTTCAATGCTAACTAAAAGTACAAAATGAAGCTAAACCCGACCAAGTGTGCCTTCAGAGTAACCTTAGGAAAGTTCTTAGGATTCATGGTCTCAAGATGGAGGATTAAAGTTAATCCAGAGAAGATCTGAGCCATCTAGAAAATGACTACTCCAAAATCAATAAAAAGAGTTTAGCGCCTGATTGGGAAGGTGGCATCACTAAATCGCTTCATCTCAAAGTCGGTCGAGCAACATATGCCCTTCTTTCAGGTCCTTAAGTAACCAAAAAACTTCTGCTAGACTACGGAATGTCAACGAGCATTTGAAAATTACAAGGACTACCTCGACTCACCTTTCCTACTTGCCAAGACCAAACTCGGCAAAGAACTATTTTTATATCTGGCAGTCTCTCCTGCGGCCCTAGCTGTGGTCCTGATAAAAAAAAGAAGCAAAAGTGCAACGGCCAGTCTATTACATGAGTTGAGTTTTAAGGGATGCTAAAACCAAGTATACCAAGTTAGAAAAGCTAACTTATGCATTATTAATTGTAGCTCGAAGGCTCCAACCTTATTTTTAGGGACACACTATAACACTCCTTACTGATCAACCAATCAAGGCAGTCCTTCATCAAATAGATGCCTCTAGAAGAATAGCAAAGTGGACTATTGAGCTGACGGAGTTTGACATTCATTATCAACTGCGGCCATTAATCAAAGCTTAGATACTGGCTAATTTCATTATTGAATGCATGATCCTGGATAATGCCGAACTTGAGCAGAATGAAGCTAGCATTTTATGGTTATAGTCGAGCTCCCCTGAAGAAAGAACAAACCTTCTTGAAAGTTTCTGAGCCTTGTATATAGATGGCTCTTCTAACGCTTCCAGGACAGGCGCTAGATTGATCCTGATCAATCCTGAAGGAGTTATCATCAAATATGCCCTGTGCTTCGAGTTTTTCACAACAAACAATAGGACAAAATATGAAGCTCTGATAACTAGGCTGAGAATAGCAAAAGAACTAGAAGCAGATTAGCTCCAAGTTTACAATGATTCATAGTTGATAGTGGGATGGCCAGTCGTAGCTATGAAGCTCAGGAGGAAAGTACGATAAAATACCTTGAGAAAGTGAAGAGTTTAACTGTGGCCTTCAATGGCTTCGACATTCAGTAGATACTAAGGGCAGAGAACACCAGAGCTGACCTTCTATCCAAACTTGCTACACTTGCTCCTAATGAACTACCAAAAAAGTATACTTCGAGATACTGAAATGCCTAAGAATGGAAGAAACACAATCTATGATGTAGATTGATCAGGAGCCATATTGGATCGACCCATTGATCGCTTATCTCAATGACGGGATACTTATGATCCAAAAGAAGTTTGGAAGCTAAAAAATTAAGCCTCCCGGTATGTGTTGTATGAAGTTAAACTGTACAAAAGGTCATATTCCTTGCCCCTCCTGAGATGCCTCCAAACCTCAAAAGCCAAATTTGCACTATGGAAAGTATGTGAAGGAATTTGTGAAAGTCATCTGGGTGCCAGATCCTTATCCTACAAACTACTCCGATAAGGTTACTACTGGTCGACCCTATACCAAGATTCTCTGGACTATGTTAAAAGGTGCGACCGCTGCCAAAGGAATGCAAACATATAAAGACAACCAGCCTCCGAGCTTATCCTATTAAGTGCACCTTGGCCATTTGCATAATGAAGAATGGATATACTTGGACCCTTTTCGATGGCATCTGGACAGAAAAAGTTTCTCCTGGTTGCAATCGACTTCTTTACCAAATGGGTCGAGGTCGAATCCCTAGCAAAAATTACTGAAGCAAAAGTATAGGACTTCATCTGGAAGTCTAACGTCTGTAGATTTAGCCTACCTCAAACCATCATAACAGACAATGGGTGGTAGTTCGCTGGGGCAAAGTTTGCTGAGTTCTATGAAGATTTGAACATCTCCCATAACTTCACGTCGATAGCCTATCCACAGGCAAATGGTAAAGCAGAAGTGACCAATAAAACCTTATTGCAGGGCATTAAGGCAAGACATGAAAGAGCAAGGGGGACTTGGATAGATGAACTTTCTCATGTACTCTGGGCATACTGAACTACTCAAAGACTGTTAACTAGAGAAACACCATTTGCTCTGACCTTCGGAATGGAAGTAGTCATCCCAATTGAGCTCAAGCTCCCATCGACATGGGTCGTAGCCTTCAATGAACAACATAATTTGCATGATCTCAGAGCTAATCTCGACTTGCTGGATGAAAAACAAGAAGAAGCCCAAGTTTAGATGGCTGCTTATAGATGGAGGGTGGTCTGATACTATAACTCCAAAATCAAAGACAAAGTATTTAGAGTGTGAGATTTGGTACTATGGCGAGCGGCCATCTCTCAACTCTAGAACTAAGGAAAGCTCACCCCAAATTGGGAAGGATCCTATGAAGTCAAGAAAGTCATCTAACCTAGGACATATTACCTAAAGGAACTCGGAGGAGTCGACCTACCCCGACCATGGAACTCAAAAAATTTACAGATGTGTTATCAATAACTTCAATTTAATAAAATTTTCTTACTTTAACATCTTCGCCCTTGGTGCATATATGTAATGATAGATAATAACATTCCAAGCTTTGCAACATAACAAAAATCATCATGTCAGGAATGGAAGAAGAACCTCATCCTGACATAAGTTGAAGACCTTATCCATTTAAGACGGGATGGAGGGAGTGGCCCTATCAACGGTCCAAATGTACCCCCATAAGCCATGTTAGGAATTGGAGGGGAACCTCGTCCTAACGTGAGCAAAGTCGAAGACCTCATCCATTTAAGATGAGATGAGGGGCACAAGCCATGTTAGAAACAGGAGAAGAATCTCGTCCTAATGTGAGCAAAGTCGAAGTCCTCGTCCATTTAAGACGGGATGGGGGGAGAGGCCCTGTTAATGACCCAAATGTGCCCCCACAAGTTACATTAGAAATAGGAGGGGAACCTCATCCTAATGTGAGCAAAGTTGAAGATCTCATCCATTTAAGATGGGATGGGGGGAGAAGCCCTGTCAATGGCCCAAAGGTGCTCCCACAAGTCACGTTAGGAATAGAAAGGGAACCTCATCCTAATATGAGTAAAGTTGAAGACCTCATCCATTTAAGATAGGATGGAGGGAGAGGCCCTGTCAACGATCCAAATGTGCCCCCATAAGTCACGTTAGGAACAGAAGGGGAACCTCATCCTAACATGAGCAAAGTCAATGACCTCATCCATTTAAGATGGGATGGAGGGAGAGGCCCTATCAATGGCCCAAATGTGTCCCCACAAGCCATGTTAGGAATAGGAGGAGGAACCTCATCCTAATATGAGCAAAGTTGAAGACCTCATCCATTTAAGATGGGATGGGAGGAGAGGCCCTATCAATGGGCCAAATGTGCTCTCACAAGTCATGTTAGGAGTAGAAGGAGAACCTCATCATAACGTGAGCAAAGTTGAAGACCTCATCCATTTAAGATGGGATGGAGGAGAGGCCCTATCAACGGCCCAAATGCGTCCACACAAGCCACATTAGGAACAGAAGAAAAATCTCATCCAAACATGAGCAAAGTCGAAGACCTCGTCAAATTAGGATGAAATGAGGGAAGACGCCCTATCAACGGTCCTAATATGTCCCTACAGCCACAAAAGTAATAGGACACTACTACAAAACTGGGCTATGATAGTGGTTTATAACCGCTGTCATAGTCCAAAAAACTGCTACTATAGGCTATGGCAGCGGTTAGCTAATCACTGCCACTGCAGCCATCACTGTAGGTCTATGACAGCGATTGTTGCAGCGGTTATTGAAACTGCTGCTATACAGATCCTATTGCAGTAGTTTTTAAACCACTACCATAGGCTTGTCTATGGCAGCGGTTATAAAATCGCTATTATAATCAGTCTATGGTAGTGGTTATGGAATCGCTGTCATAGCCTTGTCTATGAAAGCGGTTACATAACTGCTATCATAGGTCTAATACAGTGATTGACACATTGCCTATGACAGTGGTTGGTACGTCTACGACAGCGATTATAAAATCACGATTGTAGCTTTTGAATAATTAAAAAATATAATTTTTTTAATTTTTTATATATTTTACCTAACAAATGTAAAGATATATAATACAAAAAAATATTATAAACATAAAAATATTTCTAAAATGCTAAAATTTTATTACAAAATAAAATTTATTATAATATTTTTTTAAAAAAATACATCAAAAATCTTCTAAATCTACATCATCGTCGTCCTCGAAAGATGGAACATGAGCTGGAGGCAAAGCTGAAACTGGAGCTGAAGCTGGAGTCGAAGCTGAAATGCACGCCAACATATCCTCAAAGCCAATGAAGGCACTTCCAAAATGCACGCTGAGCATCGACACCATGTCTCTTACGATGCCCTCCAGATGAGATGCACACTCCTCAGCTTGATCTGCCTGCATCGCAGCATGATCTACCCATGCCAATGCTGCCTCAAACTCCTCCTGACTGACAACACCAAAAGCCTATGAAGAGACGCTCTTCTTAGACCAATAGCTGGTCGACATATGTCTGGGCCTGCATCGAATCCTCCTAGAGTGCTCAGGCCCCAAGATCTGAGATAGATGGTCATGGGGGCCAGAGGTATCCGGGCCCTCGCTCGTGAGTGCATCTAACCGATCCTATAATTATAAGTACAAATAAAATTTTATAATAGATGCTATAATACTAATAATATATACTAATATATTTAATACTTATAAAAATTCTTTCGATCGCAGCATTCATCAGCCTATCCTTCTTATCCGTACAGCTGGATCGGAAGATCTCACTATGGCTGGGCATCACTCCATCTCTCATCAGCTATAACAATGGATCAGTTTATCAAAAATATAAAAAAAATATTAATTTAATTTATCTACTAAGATTTAGAATTCATTACCTCTCTATACACATGACTGCCCATAGATTCACAGTTGAGAGTGTGCGTATACTCCTGGGCTATTCGGTTCTTCCAATTTTGATGGAAGATAGCCTAACAAGTATTCAAATAAATAATAAATATTTAAAAAATATTTAAATATAATTTTAGGTATATTAAAAAATTTAAAAGTTAGTAATTTTTTCTCGAACTCCTAGCTCCTTCAATGTGTAACCATCCTCTCCCACTGACTCAGAGAATAGTCCTGTATCCACGGAACAAGCTCCTCTGGAGTGTCTCGTCGGTGCTCAAGCATCCTCTATAGAGCTTGATCTTGTAGCCCTAGTACAACTCTCCAATCTTCTTCAGATGGGCATCTCAAGCCCTCTCGTGATAAAAAAAGTCATACCTTCTTTGTACAAAGTTATCAAAAGTCAGTTACAAAATTGTATCCTAAAGTCAATCATTAGTCTGTTGATGGTTGAGCTATTTTATAATTATAATTAATCTATTAATTAATAAAAATATTTTGACATCTTTTTCATCATATGTTTACATCTTCTAATGAACTCCATTGTTGTGATAAAGTCCTTAGGACTGTTTAGATTCAATAAAGAGAGGATTTATCGATTAATTCTTAAATTTATTCACAACCAAATGATAGGCTGTTAACTAGGACAACAATGTTTATCGAGTATAAGTCGGTATATGCCATATAGGTTGGTTATTCTCTTAACCAAGGAGTGTGGAGATACTAGTATGGCATATAGATGAGATGTATGGGTACATCGTCATTGAACGTGATCAACTTCAGAGCATTCTGCTATCGAGAATATCTCTGATGGGATATAGGTATAAGTATCCCTTAGACCTGAGATCACCTTAGTGACTTGCAAGTAGCTCACTGTGCTTTGGTACCAGACTAACTGAATTTCTAATTTAGTAACAGAAGGCTTCTGGGCATAGTCAATACTTACAAAGTTGGAGTGTGATCAAGATGGAATTGACCACTCCAAAAGTTAGAGAAGAATGCATCATTGTATTTCAATATAGCAAAACCTTGGTCAGGATAATCCATCAGATGGGTTTGATATTTTGAAATACAATGTGGACAACCTTATCAGAGTTGATAGTTGAACTTTGAGGTGTCCTATGAGCATTGTGGTCAAAGGGATGAATTATATGGAAGCTATATCCGTATGGGTTCTAAGGATGGTGTTCTACACCTTCGACCTATCCGGCCATCGGATATCATTGCTAGATGGTCCCTTCGATTGGAATAGAAATTTATTTCTATGCTATCAGCTTAGATTCGAACCTATGAGGTCACACACATTAGAGCTTATGATCTGATCGGATGGTTGATCAACGATTAAGAATCGTTCTAGGGCTAAACAATCAATACGATTGGTGTTTAACCTAGTGCAAGTGTTAAAGGAGGATCGATTAGCAATTTGATTGCTAATTAGCTTAATTTGATTAAGCCAATAGGTTAAGATTGTCTAATTAAATATAATTTAATTATATTTGGTTTGGGCTTGATTGGATCAAGTCCAATTGGTTTATTGAATAAGCCAAGTGCAAGGAAGAACTAGTCCTAGTCTAACTAAGACTCGGATTAACCTAATTTTCTAATTTGATTAGAAAATAAATTAGAATTAAATCTAATTAAATCTAATTTAATTAAGTTCTTAAATGGGTTAGGGCCTTATTTAATTGGGTTGGTTTAATCTTGATTTTATTTGGTTAAAAGATCTTGTTTGACCAAGTCAAAATAGGAGTCCTAGTGTGACTAGGACTTCCTATCACTTGCGTCACTTAATCCTCATGCCCCATGCCCCTTTTGTTTTATTTATTATATAAAAATTCTCCACTCCCATGACTTCTCACACCCTCTTTCTCTCCTTTTCTCATAATGCAATTTGTTGGAAGACCAAGTCAAAAGAGGAGTTAGTTTTGCTTAGGACTCTATGAGATAGAATTCTCATTGACCAAAACACCTTCCCTTGAGTGTCGCCCCTTCTTTTAGTTAATTCTTGTCTTATTCTATGAAAATAATCTAATTTTTTGTGCACCCTCCCTTGCTGGTCCATGCCAATAATTGTGGAGAAGGCGCCCAACCCAACAACTTTCCATGTTTGGATATTCCTAGTATAAGATTTTGATCTAACTTGGACTCTTCTTTTTCTCTATTTATTGGATGAATTTTATTCTAAACTTTTCATGAAATATAGAGATTTAGGAGAGGTTTGGGGTGTGCAAAAATTAGAGGAAGAGGGTCCTCGGGTGTGGGGGTTCTATAGGCACCAAACTAGGTGTCTAGGTGAGAGAAAAGAGAAGAAGAAGAGGGTCTTCTTTTAGGGTTGTTTTATTTTCAATCTCTCCTTATTTTTTGAGTTTCTTCTAAGAGAATCTCAAATAAGTAAACTCTCATCTTCCTTCTCATATTTTGGAGAGTCCAAATTTCAAAGAAGGGAGCATCAGATCGACCGTCGAAGAAGGATCAGTACAGTACTAGCATGCTGTGCTGATTTTCTACATTGGACTTCAGATCAGAGATCGTAGGCTCGTGTGGACGACTCCTAGAGATTAGACACGTGTGTAGCTCATGATATCATCCTCAAGCCTAGATCAGTAAGTTAGAACATCTAACTTACTCAGGTAATAAATATGATCTATAAACTTCATACCTGCATTTAATGTAGTATAGATCTAGGTTGATTTGGTCAACCTTTTACTTTCTTATTTGATTTTAATTTTTGATTTAATATCATGACTTGATCATATAATAGATCTATGATCTAGGTATTTATATATTTATATAAATAAATATTTAATTTACTTAAATCTTTTGCTGTAAGATCTTGAAAAAATTTTCAAGATCTACCTGTAAAACCCTAGATCTGGTTCCTTTAATTGGTATCAAAGCTAGGTTGTTATTATATAATTTTTATGCATATTTAGATTATTTTTTAGATTAGATTTAATTTATAATCTAATTATTAAATCTAAAATTAAAAAAAATTTAGATCTCATGAACTGCCATAATGTTGTCCTGTTGTAAGGTTTACCCCTTACAGTGAATAGGTTGTCCTAATTCATGATGATCTGACTCTAATCATAAATTTATTAGATTTAATCTAATTTTATTTATAATTTAATAAATTTAAAATAATTTTAGATCTAAAAATAAAATATTTTAGATTGTACGGACTGCCATAAGGTTATCCTAGTATAAGGTTTATCCCTTACAGTGAATAAGTTGTCCTAGTACGTGTTGATCTAAAATATTAATCATAAAATTTTAAATTAGATCTAAGAGATTTTATGATCAGATTAAAAATATTTAAATCTAGTTTTAATCTTTATAAATATGTTAGATTTGATCTAGGAAGATTTATGATTGATTATTATTGAAACTGTTTCAATTACATGAACCTATTTAGATTAGATCTAAAGTAGATTCATGTTTATGTTACTTGCATATTGATTATGAATCAAACATGCAACTTAGTTGATAGAACCATATTATAAAAATATTTTACAAACATGAAAACTATTTTCGAAAAGCCAAACCCCAACCCTCAGCTCAAAACTTAATTAAGAATTAAGAAGTTATTTGATTAGGTTCTAGGATTGTAAATTGAAGATCCTATGACACGAATCATAACATATTGGGTTAATGGGTTAGTAGAGATTAGGTCCATTAATTGGGTTAGACCTAGGGTTAGATTAAAGAATGGACTTAATTAGAGAATTGACTAAATCTAATCAATTGTTGTCTTAGATTAGGTCAAGGATTCTCTAGATCAATTGCAATAGTTATAGTTGGTCAAGTCCATATCTTTAACAAGACCCAAGATGGACTTGATTCTTAGCTACGTGGTCTAGCATGAACTCTTAGATTGATCTAATTGAAACTAATTAAATCAGTTGGTGTCTAAGGTAAACCAGACCAGTGGTTTTTAATTGGTAGCTCGCTTACCTGACCATTTTTGACGGTGTCAAAGCCAAGCCTGGCAGACCCTTCCATTGATCGAACTTACCTAGACTCTTAGTGAAATTATGTTTTGATCAGATTGCTTAACTATTCGAGCTGACCCATGTCAGCTAGGTAAATCAGTTTGACTGATTTAGGTGCTCCTAGACCATCCTATTAATGGTCTCCCTTAAGCTGACTTGGTGAAGTTAGTGGGAGGATCATGACAAGCTGGTTAATCTGACCTACTCGCTTCTATAAATTAAATCCTCTAAAATTATTAAATTTCTAAAATAAAATAATATTATAATTGGATCATAGCCTTCCATTAAAGTGGATGATAATGAGTCCATCAGTTGGATAATCATGGGAGGGCCAAAGGCCTGGTGCTTATCAATTGATGGAATTATCATTGAATATATGATCATTTGGATATATCTTTCTAAATAGTGGTCAGGTGGGCCAACCAAAGTTGGGCCTGATCATTCATTGGTTGGATGGGCCAAGTATGGTCATGTTAATGGTTGGATCTAATTGGATCCTTTTTTGAGAAGGCCAAAGCCAACTGATCAGGGCCTAGGGTAAAATTTAATTACTGAAAATTATTTGAAAAAATAATTGATTATGAACCTACTCTTAGATGTACATGGGTGGGCCAACCAAAGTTGGGCTCGTATACAGTCTATGTGGATTCTAGTACCTACTAAGAAATTAGGATAATTCCTCAAATTGGAGGTAGAGACTACCAATTTGAATAAAATAGTGGAAGAAACCTTTTGATTAAAGTCCAAATCTTTAGATTTAATGAATCAATTACTAATTAGATTTTGATTTTTCTTTGTACAGATATGGCCACTTTTCTATTGCTTCGATCATTGTTGGACAATGATAAGTTGGTGGGACCCAACTTTGATAGCTGGTACTGAAAGTTGAAGATTGTCCTGGAGCTTGAATGGATCCTATATGTGCTGACGGATCCTACACCTGAGGAGCCAGCTACCAATGCACGTGGAATAGTCAGAGAAACTTATCAGAAGTGGCTCAGTAATCGAACCATGATGCACTATATTATACTGGCTATGATGAGCGATGAGTTTAGTCATAGGTTTGAGACAGCTCAGCTAAATGAAATGCTCCAAGTGTTGGAGGATTCTTTTGGCACACCCGATGACATTGAGGGGCACATGATTAGTTGCACCATCTTCAACACCAGAATGTGGATGGAGCCTTTGTTACTGATCATGTACTGTATATGATTGAGCTGATAGAGTGCTTAAGCAAACTCAACTTTCTCTTGCATGAACAACTTGGGAAAGATGCAATACTGAACTCGCTGCCAAAATCCTATCTTCCTTTTCTTACTCATTACAGAATGATAAAGTCTGAAGTAAATTACCATGGCTTACTAGGGTTACTTTAGAACTTTGAGAAGAATCACCAGCTCCATAAAGAGTTGGTGAACTTAGTGGGAGGTTCGTCTTTTGGTTCTCAACCCTTTAGAAAAGGAAAGAAGAACAAGAAGAAGAAAACAAAGAAGGTGCAAGTTCAGGCTGGGACATCAGTGCATGACCAGACTAGGAAGATCAAGCTCAATAAGAGTCAAGCTGAATGCTTTTTTTGCAAGAAATGAAGACACTAAAAGAGGAACTATCCTCAGTACATTGCCTTCCTGGATCCGAATAGGTATAGAAAGAAGCAAGCTGTTGCTGGGCAAGGTATTTATATGATAACTCCTTGCAATTTCTCTATTTATGATATTACTGACTAGGTATTGGATACTGGTAGCCCTTACCATTTTTGCAATTCGTTGTAGAGGTTGCAGGTCAGTAGAATATTCGAGCAGGGTGAGAGATTCCTAAACGTTGGAGATGGAAGATCAGTTTTAATTCTAGCTTTAGAAATTTTGAAACTTATTTTTGAATCTCATACCATTATTCTTAGTGATTGTTATTTCTCTCCTAGTTTCTTTTTAAATATCATTTCTGTAGGCCTTTTGGCCATAAACAATTATGAAATTTCAATAAAGAAATGAGTTTATAATGTCATTATGAATGGTGTTACAGCTTTCTATGGATAATTGAATAATGGTGTATATATGTTATCACAACCTGTTAATGTAGTCTATTCTATTGGCAAGCATCCTAGATTAGATAGTGTATCAGATATCTACTTATTGGACTATAAGTATTAGATATGTGTGCCCTAGAAGCCAAAATTGGTTGATACTTGTTATACACTTCTAAAAGCAAAATTATAATTTTGACTATAAATAATAAAATGGGTTATTTTCTATCATAATGTGTATTTAGTGTCTGTGATACATTCCTTGAGTTAATGGCAATGATAATTCTTATTTTCAAGAGTTAAAAATTTAAGACATGAATTTTCATTATTAACTCATAAAATGCTCCCGACTGTAGGATCATCATGAGGATGGTGATTGATTCGGAAGGTTATGTACAATCACTTCTTTATAGTAGACGAGTCTTGAGTCTATGGTGTAGAGACACTGGAAGCGAGAGTATAGGTACTCATTAGAGAATGAGGGCACTGAGCGTGACCACCTCAAGCAGTCACGAGGAAGTCTACCTTCTTATCGATGACTAGCTCGAAGCTACAGTGGTGTGTCTGATTTTTTAACCTAAGGTGCATCGACATTTCACCTTGAGGGTGTTATAGTTTGACTACACCATGACTTGGTCTCCTAGCTATCCGAAATCCTGAGGTGTATGTTGGCTATAGCATGTTCATTGTAGGAATTGGATTGCATCAAGAGGGAATCTATCTACCTCGGTAGATGAAGAGCAGTCCTATGATGATCATGAGAATCAAGTCCATAAGCCCATGGCCATGGTAGAGTAAAATGATAGAAAGAGTTTCTATTAAGGTTTTCACATTGGACTTCAATCGAATGATTAATTCATATGATAGAAATTAGGATTTGACGAGTTCACCTTAACCCTAAATTGATCGAGGCTCAAGATAGAAGAACTTAATCACATATGTAACTACATCGAGAGGTTCATTTTTAATTTTGATGGGTTGCCATCATATACTGCTAGATGTCACTGATAGATTTTGGGAGCAATTAGAATAATTTTGATGATCGATCATTCTAGTTGTTTGAATCAGAAAAGTTCTGATCCATTAGAAGGTATTTCAATGATGTCGATGATAGAGATTGCGACATATCTCATTATCATACAGAATTGAACCTAACTGGATCACATAAATAAGGGTTTGAATCTGGATATCATCAATTGGACTAACCTAGTTCAATTGATTTGAATTAGATTCAATTAGGTTCAAGGAAATCGTGCTAGCACACGATTGAGCCTAAAGTTCTCCTTCAACAATCATTAAATATTATCTCAACTGAGCTAAATGTGTTTGGACTCACTCAAGTACCTTTACTTGGTCTGACTGGAGCTTGTCCAGATCACAAAAGGGTTGTCTTAATTTATGAGATAAATTTGAGACAACACCTGCCATTTTGAGACAACACCTGCCATTTTTCGTCACCTGCTAATTCTTGTCTTTTGACTTTGGTCAAACGTTGACCTTTGACACTTAGACATCTGCCCATGTGTCATGCACCCATTGGAGACCAGATGGAGATTTGTCCTCCTGCTAGAAAGAGGAAAGGAGGGGGTGCATGCCTAGGGAGGCATGCGCCCAAGGATAATGATGCCTAGAGTCCCATACAGATGGGACTCCAGGTTGCTTCATGGTATCAAGCTAGGTGGCGCCAAAGACTCTACTTTGACCAGTCTTGGTGCCACCTAAGGATGTTGGAGAGGGGATCTCATCTGATTGGATCAGGTGATATCATCCCATCAATTAGATTTAGATCTGATTGCACGAAGAGATGTGATTGGTCGGGATGATGTGGCACTGAATGGCGCAATAGGGTCTATATAAACCCTATCTGCACCTAGATTTTGAGAGGTTCTCCCCTTGCTCATGCCAGATAGCTATCTCCCTCTATCCTCCATGCCTACCTCTGATCCTCTCTCTCCTCTCCATGCCCAAGGGGCTTTGGGCTTCAGTTTGGTGCGATCCAAGCAAGAGAAAGACGATAAGAGAGGAAGAAGGTAGGACTACTACAAGAGACGACATCGGATCTCCAAAAGTTATTTTGAAGACCTTCAAGATCAGATCCAGATTTGATCTTTGGAGAAAAGATTGAGAAGGAGGAGATATCCAAATTTTGCTCGAGTGGATACCGATAGAGGCAAAGCAATTGCGTGGCTACATCCAGAACCTCAGGCAATCAGCAGGATCATCACACAATAATAAGATTATCCAAGAACAAGGTATAAATTAAATCTAATTTATTTTATTTTATTTTATTTTATTAGATCTATCAAATTAGATCTAAAAATATTAGATCTAATTTAGATCTAAGAGAAAAAATTTTGAAATATTTTTCTTGGTCAAATCAGATTTGAACAAACCTGACCCGAGAAATAGGTTTTTCACTTCAACTGGTATCAGAACTAGGATCCTATAAATAATTTAGATCTAATTTTAATTTAATTTTGATCTAAGAATTAGGTGATTTTAGATGTCACATGAGATATGATTAGATCTAAAATCAAAAAAATTAAAAATTAAATAATTTAGATCTAAGTTCTACAAGATGCATGACTAGTTATAGAATAGAATAGTTCTATGTATAGTCTTGCATGATCATAATTTAATTTGATTTAGTTATAATTTTTAGATTAATTTATTTAATATTTTTTAATATTATAAATATTATAATAAGATCTAAAAAAATAAAGTTATTTAATTTTTATTCATATGAGATATGATGAATGCATGTTTAGACTAGTTGTAGAATAGTTCTACATAATTATCTAGTATAGAATTTATTTTGATAAGATCAATTTAAATTTAATTTTCTAGATGATTATGAGATCATTTAGATTTGAAAAATATGCATGATATGATACATGAGATGTATGCAAAATATGTTTATAGTTAGATCAATTTTATATATGAGATATATGATATAGATCTAACTAATTTTGTAGTTTCTATATTTTTGATTAAGGCATTCTCCTTGGCCATCCAATCATAAGAATAAAGTAGGATTTAAATGCCCTCTCCTCCCATTCGATGGGATGTTTTTATGATGTGTAGGGGTGCTGTGCGTTCGTCCTTAATTAGAAACCCAAAAACTTATTTTCTGCAAAATCCTAGATCCTGAAATCTTATGATTTTATTTACATGTTTTGTTTGTGAACCCTAAACTTAATTGAGAATTAAGATTATAAAATATGTTAAGTTTAAAAATTAAAATTTTTAGATTTAAGACATATTCATAAAATTGGGTTCGGACTGAGTAGCTTAATTAGGTCTAAGCAGTTGATTAAATCGAATCAAGAGTTGGTTAGATGGGATCAAGAGTGCTTAAATTGACCTACCTAATAGGATTAAGTCTGGGTCAAGATCGAATCACATGAGTGATCAATCAAGCTAAGACCTAATTAGGCTCAGTGGTTAGAGTCTGGATTATTGGCTAATTCGATTAATTTTGGCTCAATAATTTGGTGTCTAAGGTAAGTTTGGCGGATACAACCGACTAATTTTTAATTGGGAGCTACTCAACTTGAATGCATTCTTGTCGAGTTAATGGCATATCCCTTCCACCGATCTCACTTATCTAGCCATATTTGTTGGCTCAATCCTGATCTAAGATGGCCAATAATCTGAGCTAACCCATGCTACTAGATTAGTCATAATTGTTATGACTATGTCAAGTCTAGTTTAATGAGACCTAAATCAAATCTTCCTAAGAAAAGATTAAGTCTATGATCTTCCACCATTGTAGATGTGCAGATCCTTCCCAGGGTTGATTATTCTCGACTGGTTATAGTGGTTCAGTTGCACCGAGAAAATACAACCATTTCTATTAGGCATTGAATGCTATGGGCTGGAGGATGGATTGGGCTTAATATTCTGGATATGGTGAGAGACTCAATCAAAAATTCAATCTGTGCAAATGGTGGATCTGACTTAACTAAGGAGTGGATCAATATTCTAGGCACAATGAGATTCATGAATTAAAGATCAAGTTTGGGTGCACCATGATTAGAGAATCATTGAATAAGAGTTGTTCACTCATTGGCTAACCCATCACCAATAACTGTTAGGTGAGGTGATGAGTCAGTTGGTGGGATCGCACCACCCACTAAAAATCATTAATTATGGAGATTTTTGCATCTCTACAGAGGCAGTGTAGCGATCCAAGAAAATAGTGAAAGCTAATTTGTTTAAAAATAAAATTTCTAAATAAATTGGTCAAGTCTTAATTACAATATCTGACTAGAAACTTTGACTCTATACAGGAAAATATCTACGTCCAATCCACTAGTATGTATCCTAGACATCCATAGATTGACCGAATCTAATTACAAGGATTGGCTCCGAAACTTTAAAATCATTTTGGGTTTCGAGAAGTTAACTAATGTATTTGACCAAGACCCCCTCAGCTTACCAGCTCATCCATCCGTTGAACAGAGAGTGTCTCTTGATAAGTGGACAGATGAAGATAACAAGGCTAGATATTACATGTTGGGCTCGAATGTCTGATGAGCTTCAGCGCCAACATGAAGATATCAGGACTGCTCGCCAAATGTTGGCTCACCTACAAAAGAGATGTTTGGTGAACAGAGTCGCGCAGCCAAGTATCAAGTCACTAAATGACTATTCAAGGCTAAGATGCATGATGGGCAGTCAGTCCAAGATCATTGTCTGATGATGATCAAGGATTTGGAAGAGCTTGAGAAGCTCGATGTGAAGTTGGACTTGGATCTGCAGAATGATATAATTCTGCAATCCTTGACTGATGCATATGGGCAGTTCATCATGAACTACCATATGCATAAACTTCAAAATTCTCTGGCCGAGCTTATGAACATGCTGGTTACTGCTGAGCTTTCTATAAAAGGTTCTAAAGGCTCAGTGCTTGCTATGGAATGGACTTCTTTCCAAGAGAAAGTCTTTTGGAAAGAAGAAGAAGTCTATGAAAAGGCAAAAGGTGGAAGGAAGAAAGAAGAAAAAGGCAGAGCTAAAGAAGAAGGCAACTGACAAAGGAAAGTATTTTCATTGCAACATCAACGGCCACTGAAAATGGAACTGCCCTACTTACCTTGCCACCCTGAAGAATAAGAAGGAGGTAGGTCCTTCTGGAGGTATGCCCATTATTGAGTCTAACCTTACGATTTCTTCTGCATCTAGTTGGATGCTTGACTCTGGTTCTAGTGCTCATTTGTGCACTTTCATGCAGGATCTTGAGGATAGCAGGAGGCTGAGGGATGGTGAGATGATCCTACGCATCGAAAATAGAGCAAGAGTTGCTGCTATGGCCGTGGGAACATACCCTCTTCGACTACCATCTTGTTTAGACTTAGTATTTAAAGGACTTGTTATTATGTGCCTGCAGCAAGCAGGAATTTGATTTCTGTTTCATGCCTTTAGCACTAAGAAGGCTATGTAATTAGTTTTCTTAAGGACCATTGTAACATTCTTTATGAAAGAAATAAAATTGCAAGTGGTTTTCCTTATTAACGATCTTTATCAGTTACATATTGATGTATCTATTTTTAATATCGAGCAAAATGTGAATGCCATAAAACCAAAATGACCTAGGGATAGTCCAAATGATAGGTATCTATGGCACCTAAGACTAGGTCATATAGCAGAAGATAGGATTAACAAATTGGAGAAAATTGGGCTATTGAGTCCGTTGACTTTTGAGTCATATCCAATTTGTGAATCTTGTCTTCATGGCAAAATGACTAAGCTCCCTTTTGTAGGACATGGGGAAAGGGCCACAGATCTTCTTGCCCTAGTACATACTGATGTGTGTGGCCCATTTGATGTGCCGGCTAGAGGCAACTTTGTCTACTTCATAACCTTTACCGATGATTTATCTAGGTATGGGTATGTGTATCTTATGAGACACAAGTCTGAAGCTTTTGAAAAGTTCAAGAAATTCAGACATGAAGTAGAAAAGTAAACTAAAAAATCCATTAAGGTTCTTCGATCAGATCGAGGAGGTGAATACCTTAGTCGAAAATTCCTAGGACTATCTCAAGAAAAATGGCATAGTCTCTCAATGGACTCCACCTGGAATACCTCAACTCAATGGAGTTTCAGAATGGAGGAAATCGGACCTATTAGATATGGTCCGATCCATGATGAGCTTCACAGACCTTCTTGATTTTCTTTGGGGACACAGTCTGTTAACTGCAATATGCTTACTAAATAAGGTTTCTTCTAAAACTGTTCCTACCACACCATATGAGATATGGCATGGTAAGAAACCAAGTCTGAGTCATCTCAGAATTTGGGGTTGTCTAGCTCATGTCAAAAGACAACAAGCGGACAAGTTAGACTTTAGGTCCTTTAGAGCTCAATTCATAGGATATCCTAAAGAGTCATTAGGATATTATTTCTACATTCCAGAAAGATCCATAATGTGATTGTGAGTCGACATGCCATCTTTCTTGAAAAATAGTTTATTCAAGATAGCGGCATTGGAAAGCAGATCAAGCTTGATGAGAAAGTCTCACAAGAGCAACGAGCTAAGGACCAATTGGAACCAAATCAGGTTGAGCCAATACAGAACACTACCTCCTCCACCTCATAGATCGAAAAGAGTTTTTCCATCCCCCTGAGAGGTACTTAGGTACTATTTCAGAGGAAAGTAGAGAAAATGTTCCTCGTAGGTAATGGGGCTTCATGGTGATGATCCCAAAATCTATAATGAGGCGATATCAGATATCGACTCCGAGAAATGGTTAGAGGCAATGAAGTCAGAAATTGACTCGATGCACTCAAACCAAGTCTGGACCTTGGTAGATCCACCAGAAGGTATAGTACCTATTGGGTGTAAATGGATCTTCAAGAGAAAGATTGGTGCAGATGGAAATATGGAGACATTCAAGGCTAGATTAGTGGCAAAAGGTTATAGTCAACGCGAAGGCATTGACTATCAGGATACCTTTTCACCAGTAGCTATGCTAAAATCCATCCGCACATTGCTTGCTATTGCAGCCTATTTCGATTATGAAATATGGCAAATGGACGTGAAAATGGCATTCTTAAATGGATATCTTGAGGAAGATATCTATATGGAACAGCCGCTAGGTTTCACATCCAGTGATGCTGATCACAAGGTATGCAAGCTGCAAAGGTCCATATATGGACTTAAGCAAGCATCTCGGAGCTAGAATACTCATTTTAATGATGTGATCAAATTATTTGGTTTCATCAAGAATAAGGAGGAACCATGTGTCTTCAAAAAGATCAGTGGGAGTGCTATTATCTTCCTCGTATTGTACGTGGATGATATCCTCCTTATTGGAAATGATATTCTCATGTTAACCATAGTTAAAATGTGGTTATCCAAAGAATTCTCCATGATAGACCTATGAGAAGCATCGTTTATTCTAAGAATTAAGGTCTATAGAGATAGACCGAATAGGATGCTAGGACTTTCATAGAAGATGTATATAGAGGAAGTGCTAAAGAGGTTTAGCATTGAAAACTCTAAGAGAGGATTAGTATTCTTCAGACATAGCATTCATCTCTCCAAGAAGATGTGCCCTAGCACACCTGAGGAGATAGAACACATGAGCAAGATCCCTTATGCTTCAGCAATAGGGAGCCTCATGTATGCCATGTTATATACACATCTTGATATAGCCTATTGGGGATAAATCCCACTTCTGCCGAAGTCCAGCCTGGTGCTTAGCCTAATGCAGCTGGTAATCACGGAAGAGCTTCAATCAAAAATTATCTCTCCAATGGTCGAACCCCACCTAATCTCTTCCAGCAGCCGAACTCCTCCAATGGTTGAACCCAACCAAACTCCTCAGCGGCCGAGCCCAAGTCGAACTCCTCAGTGATCGAGCCCTAGTCAAACTCTCCCAACGGTCGAACTTCTTTCGGATCTCCACTTCAGTTGAACTCCTATGGGAGTCAAACTCCTTCCTAACTTCTTTCGAATCTCCCTTCAATCGGACTCCTATGGGAGCCAAACTCTTACCGAACTTCTTCTTCAGTCGGACTCCAATGGGAGCCGAACTCCTTCCAGATCCCCCTTAGTCAGACTCCTATGGAAGCTGAACTCCTTTCAAACTTCTCCATCAATCGGACTCCTCTTTTTTATTAATTTTTTTAATTAATAAAAATATGAATTTTTCAAAAATTATATATAAATTAATTGATAATTCTTAAAAATTAATATAAATTTATTAATAAATTAATACTTTTATTGATGAATTTATGATGCTTATCAGCCACGATACTGAAGAGTGCATTCAGCTCTGAGATGAAATTGAGGAGCTCATCAGAAGGGACCGGTTGGGTCGATTCCTTAGATGCCAGCCTAGAGCAGGAGAAGATCGGCCAAGGATGCTGCCATAGCAAGAACCACCAATAACGGAGGAACAATAAGGAGGTTGGCCGCCTTCCGGTATCATCAACGCTATCTCTGGGGGGGTTTGGAACTTCAGTGAGCCATCATCTCTCAGCCTCAAAGCTAAGAGAAGCTTGCTCCAAATTGAGAAGGCTAGCATGAAATAGAAGAGATCGTCCGATCCGAAACTTATCGTCGGAAGAAACTGAGAGGAACAACGCTCCCACAATCCTGCAACATAGAGAATCTGGGAATGTGCTACCAGTAATTTTTCTTCAATAAAATTTCTCCATTTCAATATTATTATTTTTTGGTGCAAAAATTATATGATGATAGGGAAGAAGCAATCAATAGTGGCAGTATTAGGAATAGAAGAAGAACCTCATTCTAACATGAGCAAGTCGAAGTCCTTCAACCTCGGCTTGAGATAAGATCTCTTCCGAGCTTTTACATCAACAGGAGATAAGATCTCCTTCAACCTCGACTAGAGATAAGATCTCTTCCGAGCTTCAAATTCTACATCAACAGGAGATAAGATCTCCTTCAACCTTGGCTAGAGATAAGATCTCTCCCGAGCTTCTACATTAATAAGAGATAAGATCTCCTTCAACCTTGGCTAGAGATAAGATCTCTCTCGAGCTTCAAAGTCTACGTCAACAAGAGATAAGATCTTCTTCAACCTTGGCTAGAGATAAGATCTTTTCCGAGCTTCAAAGTCTACGTCAACAAGAGATAAGATCTTCTTCAACCTCGGCTAGAGATAAGATCTCTTCCGAGCTTCAAAGTCTGCGTCAATAAGAGATAAGATCTCCTTAAACCTTGGCTAGAGATAAGATTTCCTAAAGCTTCTACGTTAATAGGAGATAAGATCTCCTTCAACCTCGGCTAGAGATAAGATCTCTTCCAAGCTTCAAAGTCTACGTCAATAGGAGATAAGATCTCCTTCAACCTCGGCTGGGGATAGGATCTCCTTCGAACTTCAAGGCATACATCAATAGGAGATAAGATCTCCTTCAACCTCGGCTAGAGATAAGAACTCTCCCATGCTTCTACGTCAATAGAAGAAAAGATCTCCTTCAACTCGGCTAGAGATAAGATCTCTTCCGAGCTTCTACATCAATAGGAGATAAAATCTTCTTCAATCTCGGCTAGAGATAAGATCTCTCTCGAGCTTCAAAGTATACATCAAAAAGAGATAAGATCTTCTTCAACCTTGGCTAGAGATAAGATCTTCTTCCGAGCTTCAAAGTCTACGTCAACATGAGATAAGATCTTCTTCAACCTCAACTGGGGATAGGATCTCCCCGAGCTTCAAGATCTACGTTAATAGGAGATAGATCTCCTTCAAACTCGACTAGAGATAAGATGTCTCTCGAGCTTCTACGTCAACAAGAGATAAGATCTCCTTCAACCTCGGCTAGAGATAAGATCTCTTCCAAGCTTCTACATCAATAGAAAATAAGATTCTCATCAACCTCGACCAGAGATAAGATTTATCCTAAGCTTCAAAGTCTACATCAAAAGGAGATTAGATCTCCTTCAACGTTGGCTAGAGATAAGATCTCTCTCGAGCTTCAAAGTCTACATAAATAAGAGATAAGATCTCCTTCAACCTTAGCTAAAGATAAGATCTCTTTCGAGCTTCTACATCAACAGGAGATAAGATTTTCTTCAACCTCGGCTAGAGATTAGATCTCTTCCGAGCTTCAAAGTCTACATCAATAGGAGATAAGATCTCCTTCAACCTCGGCTAGAAATAAGATCTCTTCTGAGCTTCTATGTCAATAGAAGATAAGATCTCCTTCAACCTCGACTAGAGATAAGATCTCTCCCGAGCTTCAAAGTCTACGTCAATAGGAGATAAGATCTCCTTCAACCTCGATTAGAAATAAGATCTCTCTCAGGCTTCGATGTCAATAGAAGAAAAGATCACCTTCAACCTTGGCTAGAGATAAGATCTCTACCAAGCTTCAAAGTCTACATCAATAGGAAATAAGATCTCCTTCAACCTTGGTTGGGGATAAGATCTCCTCCGAGCTTCAAGGCCTTGTCAACAGAAGATAAGATCTCCTTCAACCTCGGCTAGATATAAGATCTCTCTCAAGCTTCTACGTCAACAGGAGATAAGATCTCCTTCAACCTCGGCTAGAGATAAGATCTCTTCCGAGCTTCTACATCAACAGAAGATAAGATCTCCTTCAACCTCGATTAGAGATAAGATCTCTTCCGAGCTTCAAAGTTTATGTCAAAGGAGATAAGATCTTCTTCAACCTCGGCTAGAGATAAGATCTCTCCCGAGCATCAAAGTCTATGTCACAGAAGATAAGATCTTCTTCAACCTCGACTGAGATTAGGATCTCCCTCGAGCTTCAAGGTCTACGTCAATAGGTGATAGATCTCCTTCAACTCAGCTAGAGATAAGATCTCTCCCGAGCTTCTACATCAATAGAGAATAAAATCTTCTTCAACCTCGGCTAGAGATAAGATCTCTCCCAAGCTTCTGCGTTAATAGGAGATAAGATCTTCTTCAACCTCGGCCAGAGATAAGATCCCTCTCGAGCTTTAAAGTCTACATCAAAAGGAGATAAGATCTTCTTCAACCTCGGCTAGAGATAAGATCTTTTCCGAGCTTCAAAGTCTACATCAACAGGAGATAAGATCTTCTTCAACCTCAACTGTGGATAAAATCTCCTATGAGCTTCAACTTTAACATCGACCTCGACTGGAGATAAGATCTGTCTCGAGCTTCAACGTCTACGTCAATAGAAGATAAGATCTCCTTCAACCTCGGCTAAAGATAAGTTCTCTCCCGAGCTTCAATGTCTACGTCAATAGGAGATAAAATCTTCTTCGAGCTTTAACTTCGACGTCAATCTTGGATGGAGATAAGATCTCCTCCGAGCTTCAACCTAAACTGGTGCAGAGCCCTGAAGAGGACTTCGACAGTCACCCTTTTTGTACTTCTTTTCTTTGAGTTTCAAACTCGAGAGTGGGGGGACTATTGTTTGGGATAAACCATGCTCCCATCGAAGTCCAGTTTGGTGCTTAGCCTAATACAACTAGTAATCATGAAAGAGCTTCAATCAAAAATTCTCTCTCCAGTGGTCAAACCACATCCGATCTCCTCTAGCGATCGAACTCATTCAGTGGCCGAACTCCTTAAGCGGTCGAACCCAATAGAACTCCTCAGTGGTCGAGCCCCAATCAAACTCCTCAGCGATCGAGCCCTAGCCAAACTCTCCCAGCAGTCAAACTCCTTCTGAACTCCTTCCGGATCTCCCTTCAGTCACACTCCTATGGGAGCCAAACTCCTTTCAGATCTCCCTTCAGTCAAACTTCTATGAAAGCCAAACTCCTTCTGAACTTCTTCTTCAGTCGGACTCCTATGGAAGCCAAACTCCTTCTAGATCCCCTTTCAGTTAGACTCCTATTGGAGCCGAACTCCTTCCGAATTCTCTTTCAGTCGGACTCCTACGGAAGCCAAACTCTCTCCAAACCTTGCCTTCAGTCGGACTCCTTTGGGAGCCGAACTCCTTCCAAATCTTTCTTCAGTCAGACTCCTACGAAAGCCAAACTTCTTTTGAACTCCTTCCAGATACCCCTTCAGTCAGACTTCTATGGAAGCCGAACTTCTTTCGAACTTCTCCTTTAGTCTGACTCCTACGGAAGTCGAAATCCTTCCGGATCCTCCTTCAGTCGAACTCCTATGGAAGTCAAACTCCTTTGGAACTTCTCCTTCAGTCAAACTCCTATGGAAGTCAAACTCCTCCGAAATCTCATCTTCAGTCGGACTCCTATGGGAGCCAAACTCCTTCCATATCCTCCCTTCAGTCGGACTCGTATGGAAGCTGAACTTCTTTTGGACTCCTCTTCAGTCGGACTCCTACGGGAGCCAAACCTCTTCCGAACTTCTCCTTCAATCAAACTCCTATAGAGCCGAACTCATTCCGAATCTTCCTTCAATCAGACTCCTATGGGAGCCGAACTCCTTCCGAACTTCTCCTTCAATCGGACTCCTATGGGAGCCAAACTCCTCCCAAACCTCGCCTTCAGTCGGATTTCTATAGGAGCCGAACTTCTTTCAGATCCCCCTTCAGTCGAATTCCTATGGGAGCTAAACTCCTTCTGGATCTCCCTTCAGTCAGACTCTTACGAGAGCCAAACTTCTTTCAAACTTTTTCTTCAATCAGACTCCTACGAAAGCTGAACTCCTTCCAGATCTTCCTTCAATCGGACTCCTATGGGACCCGAGCCCCTTTCAAACTTCTCCTTTAGTTGGACTCCTATAGGAGCCAAACTCCTTTTAGAATTTTCTTTCAGTCAAATTTCTATAAGAGGCAAACTCCTTTCGGACTCCTATGGGAGCCAAACTCCTTCCGAATCCCTCCTTCAGTCAAACTCCTACGGGAGCCAAACTCCTTCTAGATCCCTCCCTCAATCAGACTTCTATAAGAATCGAACTTCTTTCAATCTTCTTCAGTCGGACTCCTACGAGAGCCAAACTCCTTCTAGAATTCTCCTTCAGTCAGATTTCTATGGGAGCCAAACTCCTTTCGGACTCCTACGGGAGCCAAACTCCTTCCGGATCCCTCCATCAGTCGGACTCCTATGAGAGCCAAACTCCTTTCGGATCCCTCCTTCAGTCGGACTTCTATAGAAGCCAAACTTCTTCTGAACTTCTTCTTCAGTCGGACTCCTATGGAATCCAAACTCCTTTTCGATTCCTCCTTCAGTCAAACTTCTACAGGAGTTGAACTCCTCCTGGACTCCTCCTTTAGCTAGCATTCCTTCTAAATAATTCTCTCTAGTCATATTTTCTTTGGAAGTCCGAACTCCTCTGAAATTGATATACGTCGAAGCTCTTCACCCCTCCATGCAGCTCCGAGTGGCTCAATATCGAATGATTGCGACCATCGCTATCAATTCACTGCAGGCGACAGCAACCCACTACCGAGCTACGATGGTTGTCACCATCAATTTGCTACAGGCGGTGCTAAAGGCGGTGCCCCCCTCCATGTCAGACTCCACTAGGCCTCGAGCAGCCCGCTATCAGGCAGCTGCAGCTATCACTATCAATCCACTACAAGCTCCATCTATAAAAAGGGACCCTCTGAAGGAAAATCCTGATTTTTCGGACCAGGTTCGTTCAAATCTGATCAGATCGAGAGATATATTTCAAAAAATTTTTCTCTCAATCCCAATCAGATCTGGGATGTTTCAGATCTAATTTTATTATTTTAATAATAAAAATAGAATAAAGATAAATTAAATCAAATTTAATTTACCTGATTTGGATAATCCTATTATCCTATTGATGATCCTGTTTGCAGTGGAAGGTTCTGGATCTAGCCACGCAAGCGCCTGGCCTCTACTGGTATCCACTCGGGCTGGATCTAGAGATCCTCTTCTTCTCTATCACACCTCCAAAAATTAGATCTGGATCTGATCTGGAGGATCTTCAAAACTCCTTTTGAAGATCTGCAGTCGTCCTTTATAGCAGTGCGGCCTTCTTGCTTTTGATCGCCTTTCTTTTGATTTGGATTGCACCAACCAAGGTCCAAAACTCCTTTTGGATGTGGAGAGCAAGGGGAGAAGATGGTTTAGCATAGAGGAAGAGGGGAGAGGCAGCCTTGGGGCGTGGGGAACTTTGATCTCAATTCAATTGCTTTTTTGAGTTGGGCACAGGGTCTTATTTATAGACTGACTGTGATCCAGCTTCTCTTATTCCCAACCAATCACAACCCTTTGTGAAATCAGATCTAAATCTGATTAGTGGGAATAGAGTCCCCTGGATTCCTACTTAGAGGGCGCCTAAGATCAGTCAAAGTTGGTTTTAGGGAGAACTCTAATTGGAATCCAAAAGAGAGGTGGAGTCCTTGTCCAACAAGGACTCCAAGACTCCTCCAAACTTGGGCTCACGCCACCCTTGGCGTGTGCCCTCCTCCTTGCCAGGTTCTGGCAGGGGGACAGGCCCCTACCAGCTCTCCAATAGGTGCATGATATGTGGTCAAAAGTCAAAGGGTCAATGGTCAACATTTGACCAGTCAAAGGTAGACTTTTGACCAAAGTCAAAGAATAAGAAATGGTAGGTGACCAAAAATGGTAGTAATATCTACAAATAAGATAACCTTTTCTG
>QRFJ01001113.1:0-34199 GCA_006176705.1 Cocos nucifera | reverse complement strand
GGGTAGCTGTAACTCCTTCCAAATCTGCCTTCAGTTAGACTCCTACGAAAGCGAACTCCTTCCAGATCTCCTTCAGTCGGACTCCTACGAGAGCCAAACTCCTTTGAAGTCCTCCGAAGCCCCTTTAGTTGGACTCCTGTGAGGCTGAATCTCCTTCCAAACTTCTTCATTTAGTCGAACTCCTACAGGAGCCAAACTCCTTCCAGATCACCTTCAGTGGACTCCTATGGAAGCCAACTCCTTTCGAACTTTCTTCAATCGAACTCCTATAGGAGCCAACTCCTCCTAAACCTTTGCCTTCAGTCGGACACCTATGGGAGCCAAACTACTTCCAGATCCTCCTTCAGTCAGACTCCTACGGAGTCGAACTCCTTCGGATCTCCTTCAGTCGAACTCCTATAAGACTGAACTCTTTCAAACTTCTCCTTCAGTCGGACTCCTATGAGAGACCGAACTCCTTCTAGATCCTCTTCAGTTGAACTCCTACGAAGCCAAACTTCCTTCCAAACTTCTCCTTCAATCAGACTCCTATGGGAGCCGAACTCCTCCCAAACCTCGCCTTCAGTTGGATCTATGGAGTCGAACTCCTTCTCGGCCTTCCTTCAGTCGAACTCCTACGGGAGCCGAACTCCTTCTGGATCCTCCTTCAATCAGACTCCTGGGGGAGCCAAACTTCTCCTTCAGTTGGACTCCTACAGGAGCTCGAACTCCTTCTAGATCCTTTCAGTCGAACTCCTATGGGAGCCAAACTTCTTCAAACTTCTCCTTAATCGGACTCTATGGGAGCTGAACTTCTTTCAAAATTCTCCTTCAACAGGTTTCTATGGGAGCCAAACTCCTTCTAGACTCCTACGGAAGCTGAACTCCTTTCGGATCCCTCCTTTAGTGGACTCCTATGGGAGCCGAAACTCCTTCCAAATCCTTCCTTCAATCAGACTTCTTAAGGAGCCAAACTTCTTTCGAACTTTTTCTTCAGTCGAACTCCTACGGGAGCCAACTTCTTCTAGAATTTTTTCAGTCGAATTTCTATCGGGAGCCAAACTCCTTTTGACTCCTACGGGAGCCAAACTCCTTCCGGATCTCTCCTTCAGTCGGACTCCTACTGAGAGCCAAACTCCTTCTGGATCCCTCCTCAGTCAGACTTCTTATAAGAGCCAATAACTTCCAAACTTCTTCTCCAGTCAGACTCCTTATGGTACCTAAAAATTCTCCTCTGACTCCTCCTTCAGCACATTCCTCTCGGATAATCTCTACTAGCCGTATTTTCTTTGAAAGTCCGAACTCCTCTACAATTGATATACGTCGAAGCTCTTCACCCCTCCATACGGCCCCGAGCAACTCGATATCGGATGGCTGCGGTTATCACTATCAGTCTATTGCAGACGATAGCGACCCACTACCAGGTTGTGATGGTTGTCACCTTCAATTTGCTGCAGACAGTGCCCTCCTCCATGATAGACTCCATCGGGCCTCGAGCGGCCCGCTACCAGGCGGCTATAGCTGTCACTATCAATCCACTACAAGTTTCATTTATAAAAAGGGACCCTCTAGATATATTTTCTCTAAGCTCTCTTCTCCTTCCCAAAACTCTGCTGAAAGCATTCCTAAGCACTCCATTTCTGTTGGCCAGAAGAGCTGACTTGATCGTCGGAGGATCCTACCGGAGCCACCACCACCGACTCTGGATGGAACTTTATTTTGTAGGTCCTTGACAGTGACCTTGTCTTCCTCAACTCTAGCTTAATTCGACGTCGATCAGATTCTGCAACAACAGAATTGGCACTAGAGGAAGGACCTCTATCTCTGAGGTACCCTTGTTCTTAAAGGAGTACTCAATCGACCTTGTCGACCTTCTTCTTTAAGGTTCATCTCCATCCTCTCTCAATCCCAAGAAATGCCTCAAAAGAAGGCAACTATCCGAAGATCTAGTGCTTCAACCACTAGATCTGAGCTAGATCCATCCATTCCTACTCCATCATTGATACTTCAACCTCCACCTCCACCGATGGCCATAGTAGATCCGGAGTAGTTTAACCTACTGGTGCAGCGTGATGCATGCTAATCTATAGCTATGGCAAGTGCACCAGTCAATCAAGTAATAAAGTAAATGAGTAGAGTATCATCCCTAGAGGATTGAAAAATAAGTACTGAAAAGCTCTTTCCTATGCTTTATTTAGAAAATTGATTTATGAGAAAAAAAATAAAAAAATAAATTAAAAAAATAATAAAAATTTAAAGAAAATAGAGAGAGTGTAATTATTAGGAATTTTAAAATAAAAGCAAGTGTTACTAGGCATACGGTTCACCAACTCAGTCAATACAATATAGATATTAGATTGATTTATTTCATATGATGGTGGAGTCTCCTAATTTATTCACTACCCTGTGGTCCAGACGTAGCAAAATTATCAATATTTATTAATTATCCTTTGGTCTAGGTATAATTTAAATAAATATTAATGTATTAAATTTTGTGAACCCTCTAATTAAAATATGCTGCATCCAAAGCGCACTAAAATTTCTGCATGCATATGAATTCTAATTTAATTTATAATACAAGGTATATAATCAAGAAGCATAATATAGATATACTTGGTCACCTAACATCTATGTCATCAGATCAATATTAGAACTGACTTACTTGGACAACCTCCAGTCAGACCATATGAAGGCCTCTGATTGAGCACAAACTTCTTTGGCTCAGACAGGACAACTTATTTATGATAGTAAAAGAAGAACGTTAGGTTCAATCGAGTGCTAGCATGATTTCCTTGAACCTAATTGAATCTCATTCAGATCAATTGAACTAGATCAGTTCAATTGATGATCACCAGATTCAAACCCTTGTTTGTGTGACCCAGTTAGGTTCAGTTCTGTATGGTAATGGGATATGTCATGATCTCTATCATTGACATCATCGAAACTCCTTTCGATGGATCAGAACTCTTCTGATTCGAACAGCTAGAATGATCGATCATCTAAATCATTCTAATTGCTCCCAAAATCCACCAGTGACACCTAGCAGTATATGGTGGCAACCCATCAGAGCTGAATGTGAACCTCTTGGTGCAGCTACCTATGTGATTCAGTTCTTCTATCTTGAGCCCCGATCAGATTAGGGTTAAGGTAAACTCGTCAAACCCTAGTCTCTGTCATATGATGTAATCATTCGATTCAAGTCCAATGTGAAAATCTAAATAGAAACTCTTTCTATTATTTCACTCTACCATGGCCATGGATTTCTGGACTTGATTCTCATGATCATCATAGGGCTACTCCTCTACCACCGAGGTAGATAGATTCCATCTTGATGCAATCCAGTTCCTACAATGAACATGCTATAGCCAACATACACCTCAGGGTTCCATATGGCTAGGAGACCGAGTAATGGTGTAGTCAAACTATAACACCCTCAAGGTGAACTGCCGATGCATCTCAGGTCAAAGAACCAGACACACTACTGCAGCATCGAGTCAGTCATCGACGAGAAGGTAGACTTCCCTAATGACTACTCGAGGTAGTCACGCTCAGTGCCCTCGTTCTCTAACGAGTACCTGTACTCTCGCTCCGATGTCTCCACACCGTAGACTCAAGACTCATCTACTAAAGAGAAGCGATTGTACACCAACTTTTCGGATCAATCACCATCCTCGTGATGATCCTATGGTCGGGAGCAATTTATGAGTTAATAATGATTATTCATGTCTTAAATTTTCAACTCTTGAAAATATGAATTATCATTGCCATTAACTCAAAGGATGTATCACAGACACTAAATACACATATGTGATAGAAAATAACCTATTTATTGATTTTAATCAAAATTACAATTTTGCCCCTAGAAGTGTATTACAAGTGTCAGCCAATTCTGGCTTCTAGGGCACATATATCTAACACCCTCCACATATGTTTTCTCTAAACTCTCTTCTTCTTCCCAAAACTCTGTTGAAAGCATTCCTAAGCACTCCATTTCTATTGGCCAGAAGAGCTGACTTGATCATCGGAGGGTCCTACCGGAGCCACCACCACCGACTCCAGACGAAACTTTATTTTATAGATTTTCAGCGACGACCTCATCTTCCTCAACTCCAGATCAATCTAGCGTTGACCAGATTCTACAACAATATAGCCAATGCTGTGAGTGTCACGAGCAGATATCAGTTGAATCTAGATGAAGAACATTGAACTTTTGTGAAATGTATCCTTAAGTACTTGAGAAGAACTAAGGATATGTTGTTGGTTTTTGGTAATGGAGAACTCCAAGTCCAAGGGTATACAGACTCAAATTTTATGACCAATGTTGATGATCGAAAGTCAACATCTGGAAGTCTGTTTGTGCATAATGGTGGTGCTGACAGTTGAAAGAGTTTCAAGCAAATAGTGATAGCAGATTCCACCATGGAAGCAGAGTACATCGCTGCGTCAGAAGCTGTGAAGGAGGCATTCTAGGATAAGAAGTTTACCGTAAAGATTAGAGTGATGCCATTAGATGCCATTCCTCTATACTGTGATAATAATGGTGCCATAGCCCTTGCTAATGAGCCGAGATCTCACCAAAAATCCAAGCACATCGAGCGGCGATACCACCTCATCCACGTTTACCTCGAGAAAGGTTACGTCAAGGTCAAGAGAGTTGACTTTGCAGATAATGTAGCAGATCCACTCACAAAGCCATTGGGCCAGTAGAAGATCAAAACCCACCTTGAGAAGATGGGACATAGATTTGTAGCCAATTGACTTTAGGTCAAGTGAAAGTTTGTTAGATATGTGTGCCCTAGAAGCCAGAATTGGCTGACACTTGTTATACACTTCTAAGGATAAAATTATAATTTTGACTATAAATAATAAAATAAGTTATTTTCTATCATAATGTGTATTTAGTGTCTATGATACATCCCTTGAGTTAATGGTAATGATAATTCTTATTTTCAAGAGTTGAAAATTTAAGACATGAATTTTCATTATTAACTCATAAAATGCTTCCAACCGTAGGATCATCATGAGGATGGTGATCGATCCAAAAGATTGGTGTACAATCGCTTCTTTATAGTAGATGAGTCTTGAGTCTACGGTGTAGAGACACCAGAAGCGAGAGTATAGGTACTCGTTAGAGAATGAGGGCACTGAGCGTGACCACCTCGAGTAGTCATAAGGAAGTCTACCTTCTCATCGATGACTGACTCGAAGCTGTAGTGGTGTGTCTGGTTCTTTGACCTGAGGTGCATCGATAGTTCACCTTGAGGGTGTTATAGTTTGACTACACCATGACTCGATCTCCTAGCCATTCAAAATCCTGAGGTGTATGTTGGCTATAGCATGTTCATTGTAGAAATTGGATTGCACCAAGAGGGAATCTATCTACCTCGGTAGATGAGGAGCAGCCCTATGATGATCATGAGAATCAAGTCCATAAGCCCATGGCCATGGCAAGAGTGAAATAATAGAAAGAGTTTCTATTAAGATTTTCACATTGGACTTGAATCGAATGATTAATTCATATGATGAAAATTAGGGTTTGACGAGTTCACCTTAACCCTAAATCCGATCGGGGCTCAAGATAGAAGAACTTAATCACATATGTAACTGCACTGAGAGGTTCATTTTTAGTTCTGATGGATTACCACCATATACTACTAGGTGTCACTGGTGGATTTTTGGAGCAATTAAAATGATTTCGATGATCGATCATTCTAGTTATCTAAATTAGAAAAGTTCTGATCCATTAGAAGGTATTTTAAGGATGTCGATGATAAAGATCACGATATATCTCATTATCATATAGAATTGAACCTAATTGGATCACACAAATAAGAGTTTAGATCTGGATATCATCAATTAGACTAACCCAATTCAATTGATTTGAATTAGATTCAATTAGGTTCAAAGAAATTGTGCTAGCACACGATTGAGCCTAAAGTTCTCCTTCAACAATCATTAAATATTATCTCGACTGAGCCAAATGTATTTGAGCTCACTCAGATACCTTTACTTGGTCTGACTGAAGCTTGTCCAGATCATAAAAGGATTGTCTTAATTTTTGAGATAAATTTGAGACAACACCTACCATTTTCCATCACCTGCTAATTCTTGTCTTTTGACTTTGGTCAAACATTAATCTTTGACACTTAGACATCTACCCATGTGTCATGCACCCATAGGAGAGCAAACGGGGGTTTGTCCTCCTACTAGAAAGTAGAAAGGAGGGGGTGCACGCCTAGGAAGGCATGGCATGCGCCCAAGGATAATGACGCCTAGAGTCCCATATAGATGGGACTCCAGGTTGCTTCATGGTATCAAACTAGGTAGTGCCAAAGACTCTACTTTGACAAATCTTGGTGCCACCTAAGGATGTTGGAGAGGAGCTCTTATCTGATTAGATCAGGTGATGTCATCCCATCAATCAGATTTAGATCTAATTGTACAAAGAGACATAATTGGTCGGAATGATGTGGCACTGTATGGCGCAGTAAGGTCTATATAAATCCTATCTGTGCCTAGATTTTGAGAGATTCTCCCCTTGCCCATGCCAGATAGCCATCTCCCCCTCTCTTCCATGCCTACCTCTGATCCTTTCTCTCCTCTCCATGCCCAAGGGGCTTTGGGCTTCAGTTTGGTGCGATCCAGGCAAGAGAAAGGCAATAAGAAAGGAAGAAGGCAGCACTGCTGCAAGAGACGACATCGGATCTTCAAAAGTTATTTTGAAGACCTTCAAGATCAATTCCAAATCTGATCTTTGGAGAAAAGATTGAGAAGAAGGAGATATCCAAATCCTATCCGAGTGGATACTGGTAGAGGTCAGACGATTGCGTGGCTACATCCAGAACCTCAAGCAATCAACAGGATCATCATAGGATAATAAGATTACCCAAGAATAAGGTATAAATTAAATTTGATTTAATTTAATTTATTTTATTTTATTAGATCCATCAAATTAGATCAGAAAAGTATCAGATCTGATTTAGATCTAAGAAAATTTTTTTTGAAATATTCCTCTTGGTCAAATCAGATTTGAACGAACCTGACCTGAGAAATAGATTTTTTCCTTCAATAGGCTAGGTCATATAAACAAGGATAAGATAAACAGGTTGACTCAAGAGGAAATCCTCGAAGTCAATGATTGTGAATCATTTTCAACCTGTGAGTCCTGTCTTCTTGGTAAAATGACCAAGTCACCTTTTACTAGAAAAGGTGAGAGAGCCAATAAGCTCTTAGGTCTAGTACATACTGATGCATGTAGACAAATGAGCACAAGTGCCAGAGGTGGATATGTCTACTTCATCACTTTCACAGATGATCTATCCAGATATGGATATATCTATCTGATGAAACATAAGTTAGATTCTTTTGAAATGTTCAAACGATTTTGAAGTGAAGTAGAAAAATAAACTGAAAAGAGTATTAAAACTCTTTGGTTTGACCGAGGAGGAGAATACCTTTCTAGTGAGTTTCTCACATATCTATGAGAGAATGGAATTCTCTCCAAATGGACTCCTCCTAAAACACCACAGCATAATGGTGTGTCTGAAAGGAGGAATCGAACTTTGTTAGACATGGTCTGATCCATGATGAAAATTGCCAGCTTGCCGATATCCTTCTAGGGATATGCACTCGAATCAGCTTGTTATCTGTTAAATAGGATTCCAAGTAAGTCTATAGTTAAAACACCATATGAGATATGGATAGGGCGTAAACCAACAATTTCATACCTTAGGATTTGGAGGTGCCCGACTTATGTCAAATGGTTAGTTACAGACAAACTTGGACCTAGGTCTGATAAGTGTACATTCATAGGGTACCCAAAAGAGATCAAAGAATACTATTCCTACCATGCTGATGAACAAAAGATGTTCGTCAGCCTTAGAGCAACCTTTTTGGAAAAGGAGTTTCTTGGTGAAAGAATTGTTGCCTCTAAGATTGAACTTGATGAAGTTGAATAGGTAGAAAGTCTGACACAGAATGTTGACCCTAAGTCAGATTTGATCAGATCAAATTCGAAGCCTAGTGAACCTACACCATTAAGGTGATTTGGTAGAGTACCACACCATCCAAATAAATACTATGGATTCTTGGTCCAGGATGGTGATCCCATCGAACTCGATGAGAACGATGAGGATTCGATCACTTATATGGATGCGATGCAGAGACCCGACTCCGAGAAATGGCTGGAAGCCATGAGATCTGAAATGGATTCCATGAAGGTCAATGGTGTATGGACATTAGTTGACCCACCTAAAGGGGTTAAACCCATTGGGTGTAAATGGGTCTTCAAAAGAAAGAGGGGCACAGACGGAAAGGTGGAGACCTATAAAGTCCATCTGATTGTCAAAGGGTACTATCAACATTTTGGTATTGACTATGATGAGATGTTCTCTCCTATGATAATGCTCAAGTCCATTCGGATCATGCTTACCATTGCTGCCCATCTGGACTATGAGATCTAGCAGATGGATGTGAAGATAGCTTTCTAAATGGAGAGCTAATTGAAGAGATGTATATGATACAACCTGAAGGATTCACATCCATAGATGAGTCCAAGGTATGCAAGCTTCAGAGATCTATTTATGGATTGAAGCAAGCATCTCGAAGTTGGAACATGCATTTTGATAAAGTGATCAAAACATATGGCTTCGATAAGAACAAAGAAGAATCCTGCATTTACAAATGGGCAAATGGTCTAGCAGTGGTATTTCTTATTTTGTACGTGAATGACATTCTCTTAATCGGAAATGATATCCCCGCACTACAAGGAATAAAAGTCTGATTGTCATCATAGTTCTTCATGAAGGACTTGGGTGAAGCATCCTACATCCTAGGAATGAAGATCTATAGGGATAGATCTTAAAGGATGCTTGGTATATCCTAGTCCACATGTATAGAAATTATGCTGAAGAGGTTCAGCATGGAGAATTCCAAGAAGGGCTATCTTTCGATAGGCCAAAAAAATTTTCTCTCTAAGAAGGATTGTCCGACAACTCCTGAAGAGAGAGAGCATATGAGTAGAATTCTATATATTTCGATAGTGGGGTCTACTATGTATGCAATGACATGTACGATACCAGATGTGGCATACTCACTAGGAGTGGTGAGTAGATACTAGTCTGATCCTGAAGAAAATCACTAAAAGATGGTTAAAACCATCCTTAAGTATTTGAAAAATACTAAAGACTAATGGTTGATTTACGTTGAGTCAGATCTGAAGCTTATGGGATTTATAGATTCCAGCTTTCAATCTGACCATGATGATAATAAAAGTATATCGGGGTATATCTTTACTCTAAATTGTGGAGCCATCTGCTGAAAAAGTTTCAAGCAGCATACAGTGGCTAACTTTGTTTGCAAAGCAGAGTACATGGCAGTATCGATGCAGCAAAGGATGCTGTGTGATTGAGGAAGTTCATCAAGGACCTTGGAGTAGCATCCTCCATGAATGGTCCAGTCCTGCTCTACTGCGATAGCACTGGCGCCATAGCTCAAGCAAAGAAACTGAAAGCACACCAGCAGATAAAGCACATTCTGTGCCACTTTTATTTGGTCCACAAGATCATGAATCATGGTGACGTCGACCTTCAGAAGATCGACGAAAAGAAGAACCTAGCCAACCCCTTCACTAAAGACCTAGCAATCAAGGAGTTCGACAACCATAAGTCAAAGATGGGTATTAGATACTATACCGAGTGGCTTTAGGACAAGTGGGAGTTATTGAAAATTGTGTCCCAAATCCAATCATCAGAATATTGATGGTTAAGCTATTTTGTAATTATAATTAATTTATTAATTAATAAAAATATTTTGGCATCATTTTCATCATAAGTTTACATCTTCTAATAAACTCCATTATTATGATGAAGTTCTTAGGACTGTTTAGTTTCGATAAAGAGATGATTTATTGATTAGTCCTTAAATTTGTTCACGACCAAATGATAGGCTGTTAATTAGGATAATAACATCTATCAAGCATAGATCGCTATATGCCATATAGGTTGGTTGTCCTCTTAACCAAGGAGTGTGGAGACACTGGTATGGCATACAGGCGAGATGTATGGATACATCATCATTGAATGTGACCAACTCCAGAGCATTCTACTATCGAGAATGTCTCTGATGGGATATAGGTATAAGTATTCCTTAGATCTGAGATCATCTCAGTGACTTGCAAGCAACTCACTATGCTATGGTACCGGACTAACTAAATTTCTAATTTAGCAACAGAAGGCTTCTAGGCACAGTCAAGTACTTGCAAAGTCAGAGGGTGATCAAGATGGAATTGACCACTTCAAGAGTTGGAGAAGAATGTATCACTGTATTTCAATATAGCAAAACCTTGGCCAGGATAATCTATCAGATGGATTTGATATTTTGAAATACAATATGGACAACCTGATCAAAGTTAACAGTTGAACTCTGAGGTGTCCTTTGAGTATTGTGGTCAAGGGGATGAATTATATGGAAACTATATCCACATGGATTCTAAGGATGGTGTTCTACACTTCGACCTATCCGACCGTCAGGTATCATTACTAGATGGTCACTTTGATTGGTATAAAAATTTATTCCTATGCTTCCAACTTAGGTTCGAACCTATGAGGTCACACACATTAGAGCTTATGATCTGATCGGATGGTTGATCAATGATTAAGAATCATTCTAGGGTTAAACAATCAATACGATTGGTGTTTAACCTAGTACAAGTATTGCAGGAGGATCGATTAGCAATTGGATTGCTAATTGACTTACTTTTATTAAGCCAATAGGCTAAGATTAAGTCTAATTAAATATGATTTAATTAGATTAGTTTGAGCTTGATTGGATCAAGTCTAATTGGTTTATTGGATAAGCCAAGTGCAAGAAAGAACTAGTCCTAGTCTAACTAGGACTCGGATTAACCTAATTTTCTAATTTAATTAGAAAATAAATTAGAATTAAATCTGATTTAATCTGATTTAATTAAGTCCTTAAATGGGTTAGGACATTATTTAATTGGGTTGGTTTAATCTTGATTTTATTTGGTTAAAAGATCTTGATAGACCAAGTCAAAATAGGAGTCCTAGTGTGACTAGGACTCCCTATCACTTGCACCACTTAATCCTCATGTCCCTGAAGGAAAAAATCTATTTCTCGGATCAGGTTCGTTCAGATATGATTTGATCAAGAAGAATATTTTAAAAAAAATTTTCTTAGATCTAAATCAGATCTGATAATTTTTATATCTGATTTGATAGATCTAATAAATTAAAATAAATTAAATCAAATTTAATTTACCTGATTTGGGTAATCCTATTACCCTGTTGATGATCCTGTTTGCAGCGGAAGGTTCTGGATCTAGCCACGCAAGCGCCTGGCCTCTACCGGTATCCACTCAGGCTGGATCTGGAGATCCTCTTCTTCTCTATCACACCTCCAAAAATTCAGATCTGGATCTGATCTGGAGGATCTTCAAAACTCCTTTTGAAGATCAGCAGTCGTCCTTTGCAGCAGTGCAGCCTTCTTGCTTTTGATCGCCTTTCTTTGATCTGGATCGCACCAACCAAGGTCCAAAACTCCTTTTGGACGTGTGAGAGCAAGGGAGAGAGAAGGAAGGTTTGGCATGGAGGAAGAGGGGAGAGCAGCAGCCTTGGGGCATGGGGCTAAGGGAAAACTCTCTTGAAATTTGAGTTGGGCACAGGGTCTTATTTATAGACTGACTGTGATCCAGCTTCCTCTTCTTCCCAACCAATCACAACCCTTTGTGAAATCAGATCTAAATCTGATTGGTGGGAATAGAGTCCCCCTGGATTCCCTCCTTAGAGGGTGCCTAAGACCAGTCAAAAGTTGGTTCTTAGAAGAGAACTCTAATTGGAATCCAAAAGGAGAGGTGGAGTCCTTGTCCAACAAGGACTCCTAGGCGCCTCCAACTTGGGCACACACCCTAGGGTGGCGTGCGCCCTCCTCCTTGCCAGGTTCTGGCAGGGGGACAGGCCCCCACCAGCTCTCCAATAGGTGCATGACATGTGGTCAAAAAGTCAAAGTGTCAATGGTCAACGTTTGACCAGTCAAAGGTAGACTTTTGACCAAAGTCAAAGAACAAGAAATGGCAGGTGACCAAAAATGGCAGGTAATGTCTTACAAAATAAGACAACCTTTTCTGACTTGGACAACCTCCAGTCAGACCATATGAAGGCCTCTGATTGAGCACAAACTCCTTTGGCTCAGACAGGACAACTTATTTATGATAGCAAAAGAAGAACGTTAGGTTCAATCGAGTGCTAGCACGATTTTCTTGAACCTAATTGAATCTCATTCAGATCAATTGAACTAGATCAGTTCAATTGATGATCACCAGATTCAAACCCTTGTTTGTGTGACCCAGTTAGGTTCAGTTCTGTATGGTAATGGGATATGTCATGATCTCTATCATCGACATCATCGAAACTCCTTTCGATGGATCAGAACTCTTCTGATTCGAACAGCTAGAATGATCGATCATCTAAATCATTCTAATTGCTCCCAAAATCCACCAGTGACACCTAGCAGTATATGGTGGCAACCCATCAGAGCTGAATGCGAACCTCTTGGTGCAGCTACCTGTGTGATTCAGTTCCTTCTATCTTGAGCCCCGATCAGATTAGGGTTAAGGTAAACTCGTCAAACCCTAGTCTCTGTCATATGATGTAATCATTCGATTCGAGTCCAATGTGAAAATCTAAATAGAAACTCTTTCTATTATTTCACTCTACCATGGCCATGGGCTTCTGGACTTGATTCTCATGATCATCATAGGGCTGCTCCTCTACCACCGAGGTAGATAGATTCCATCTTGATGCAATCCAGTTCCTACAATGAACATGCTATAGCCAACATACACCTCAGGGTTCCATATGGCTAGGAGACCGAGTAATGGTGTAGTCAAACTATAACACCCTCAAGGTGAACTGCCGATGCACCTCAGGTCAAAGAACCAGACACACTACTGCAGCATCGAGTCAGTCATTGACGAGAAGGTAGACTCCCTAATGACTACTCGAGGTGGTCACGCTCAGTGCCCTCGTTCTCTAACGAGTACCTGTACTCTCGTTCTGGTGTCTCCACACCGTAGACTCAAGACTCATCTACTAAAGAGAAGCGATTGTACACCAACCTTCCGGATCAATCACCATCCTCGTGATGATCCTATGGTCGGGAGCAATTTTATGAGTTAATAATGATTATTCATGTCTTAAATTTTCAACTCTTGAAAATATGAATTATCATTACCATTAACTCAAAGGATGTATCACAGACACTAAATACACATATGTGATAGAAAATAACCCATTTTATTGATTTTAGTCAAAATTATAATTTTGCCCCTAGAAGTGTATTACAAGTGTCAGCCAATTCTGGCTTCTAGGGCACATATATCTAACAATCTCCCACTTGTCCTAAAGCCAATTGGCTACAAGTCTAAGTCCCATCTTCTCAAGGTGGGCTTCGATCTTCTGCTGGCCCAACGGCTTTGTAAGTGGGTCTGCCACATTATCTGCGGAGTTGACTCTCTTGACCTCGACGTAACCCTTCTCGAGGTAATCGCGGATGAGGTGGTATCGCCGCTCAATATGCTTGGATTTCTGGTGAGACCTCGGCTCCTTAGCAAGGGCTATGGCGCCATTGTTGTCGCAGTATAGAGGAATGGCATCTGATGGCATTACTCCGATTTCTGCAGCAAACTTCTTGTACCAGAATGCTTCCTTCGCAGCCTCTGATGCAGCGATATATTCTGCTTCCATGGTGGAATCTGCTATCACGTTTGCTTGGAACTCTTCCAGCTGACAGCACCACCATTGCACACAAACAGACTCCCAGATGTCGACTTTCGATCATCTATATCGGACATGAAATCCGAGTCTGTGTATCCCTGGACTTGGAGTTCTCCATTACCAAAGACCAACATCATATCCTTAGTTCTTCTCAAGTACTTAAGGATACATTTCACAGAAGTCCAGTGTTCTTCACCTAGATTTGACTGATATCTGCTTGTGACACTCACAGCATGGGCTATATCAGGTCGTGTACATAGCATGGCATACATGAGGCTCCCTATTGCAGAAGCATAAGGGATCTTGCTCATGCGTTCTATTTCCTCAGGTGTGCTAGGGCACATCTTCTTGGAAAGATGAATACCATGTCTGAAGGGTATTAATCCCCTCTTAGAGTTTTCCATACTAAACCTCTTTAGTACTTTCTCTATGTACATCTTCTGTGAAAGTCCTAGCATCCTATTCGGTCTATCCCTATAGACCTTAATTCCTAGAATAAAGGATGCTTCACCTAGGTCTTTCATGGAGAATTCCTTGGACAACCACATTTTGACTGATGTCAACATGGGAATATCATTCCCAATAAGGAGGATGTCATCCACGTACAATACGAGGAAGACAACAGCGCTCCCACTGACCCTTTTTGAAAACACATGGTTCCTCTTCATTTTTGATGAAACCAAACTTTTTGATCACATCATTGAAATGAGTGTTCCAGCTCCGAGATGCTTGCTTAAGTCCATATATGGACCTTTGCAGCTTGCAAACCTTGTGATCAGTATCACTGGATGTGAAACCTAGCGGCTGTTCCATATAGATATCTTCCTCAAGATATCCATTTAAGAATGCCATTTTCACGTCCATTTGCCATATTTCATAATCGAAATAGGCTGCAACGGCAAGCAATGTGCGGATGGATTTTAGCATAGCCACTGGGGAAAAGGTATCCTGATAGTCAATGCCTTCGCGTTGACTATAACCTTTTGCCACTAGTCTAGCCTTGAATGTCTCCACATTCCCATCTGCACCAATCTTTCTCTTGAAGATCCATTTACACCCAATAGGTACTATACCTTCTGGTGGATCTACCAAGGTCCAGACTTGGTTTGAGTGCATCGAGTCAATTTCTGACTGCATTGCCTCTAGCCATTTCTCGGAGTCGATATCTGATATCGCCTCGTTGTAGGTTTTGGGATCATCACCATGAGCACCATTACCTACGAGGAACATTTTCTCTACTTCCTCTGAAATAATACCTAAGTATCTTTCAGGGGGATGGGAAAACTCTTTCCGATCTACGAGGTGGAGGAGGTAGTGTTCTTATTGGCTCAACCTGATTTGGTTCCACTTGGTCCTTAGCTCGTTCTACTTGTGAGACTTTCTCATCAAGCTTGATCTGCTTTTCCAATGCCGCTATCTTGAATAAACTATTTTTCAAGAAAGATGGCATGTCGACTCACAATCACATTGTGGTCTTCTGGAATGTAGAAATAGTATCCTAATGACTCTTTAGGATATCCTATGAATCGAGCTCTAAAGGACCTAAACTCTAACTTGTCCGCTTGTTGTCTTTTGACATGAGCCGGACAACCCCAAATTCTGAGATGACTCAGACTTGGTTTCTTACCATGCCATATCTCATACGGTGTGGTAGGAACGGTTTTAGAGGGAACCCTATTCAGTAGATAAATTGAAGTTAACAAATGTGTCCCCAAAGAAAATCAGGGAGGTCTGTGAAGCTCATCATGGATCGAACCATATCCTAATAGGAGTCCGATTTCTCCATTCTGAAACCCCGTTGAGTTGAGGTGTTCCTGGTGGAGTCCATTGAGAGACTATGCCATTTTTCTTGAGATAGTCTAGGAATTTTCGGCTAAGGTATTCACCTCCTCGATCTGATCGAAGAACCTTAATGGAATTTTTCAGTTTGTTTTTCTACTTCATGTCTGAATTCTTTGAACTTTTCAAAAGCTTCAGACTTGTGTCTCATAAGATACACATACCCATACCTAGACAGATCATCGGATAAAGGTAATGAAGTAGACAAAATTGCCTCTAGCCGGCACATCAAATGGGCCGCACACATCAGTATGTACTAGGGCAAGGAGATCTGTGGCCCTTTCCCCATGTCCAACAAAAGGGAGTTTAGTCATTTTGCCTTGAAGACAAGATTCACAAGTTGGATATGACTCGAAAGTCAATGGACTCAATAGCCCATTTTTCTCCAATTTGTTGATCCTATCTTCTGCTATATGACCTAATCTCAGGTGCCATAGATATCTATCGTTTGGACTATCCCTAGGTCGTTTGGCATTCACGTTTTGCTCGATAGTTAAAAATAGGTACATCAATATGTAGCTGATAAAGACCATTAATAAGGAAACCATTTGCAATTTTATTTCTTTCATAAAGAATGTTACAATGGTCCTTAAAGAAGGTAATCACATAAGCCTTCTTAGTGCTAAGCATGAATGAAACAGAAATCAAATTCCTGCTAGCTGCAGGCACATAATAACAGTCTTTCAAAACTAAGTCTAAACCAGATGGTAATCGAAGAGGGTATGTTCCCACGGCTACTGCAGCAACTCTTGCTCCATTACCGATGCGTAGGATCATGTCTCCATCCCTCAGCCTCCTGCTATCCTCAAGACCCTGCATGGAAGTGCACAGATGAGCACTAGAACCAGAGTCAAGCACCCAACTGGATGCAGAAGAAACCGTAAGGTTAGACTCAATAACGAGCATACCTCCAGAAGGACCTTCCTTCTTGTTCTTCAGGGTGGCCAGGTAAGTAGGGCAGTTCCGCTTCCAATGGCCGTCGCTGTTGCAATGGAAACACTTTCCTTTGACATCGGCCTTTTTCTTCGGCTCTGCCTTTTTTCTTCTTTGATCCTTCCACCTTTTGCTTTTTCACAGACTTCTTTTTCTTTCCATAAGACTTTCTTTTGGAAGAAGTCCGTTCCATAGCAAGAACTGAGCCTTTAGAACCTTTCATAGAAAGCTCAGCGGTAACCAGCATATTCATTAATTCGGCCAAGGAATTCTGAAGTTTATGCATGTGGTAATTCATGATGAATTGCCCATATGCATCAGTCAAGGATTGCAGAATAATATCATTCTGCAGGTCCAAGTCTAACTTCACACCGAGCTTCTCAAGCTCTTCCATGTCCTTGATCATTGTCAGACAGTGATCTTGGACTGACTGCCCATCACGCATCTTAGCCTTAAAAAGTCATTTCGTGACTTGATATTTGGCTGCGCGACTCTGTTCACCAAACATCTCCTATAGGTGAGCCAACATTTGGCGAGCAGTCCCGATATCTTCATGTTGGCGCTGGAGCTCATCAGACATCGAGCCCAACATGTAATATCTGGCCTTATTATCTTCGTCAATCCATTTTTCCAGAGATGCTCTCTGTTCAACAGATGGACGGGCTGGTAAGGTGGGAGGGTCCTGGTCCAAAACATGGGTTAACTTCTTAGAACCCAAAATAATTTTGTAGTTCCTGAGCCAATCTTTATAATTGGGTCCGAGTCAGTCTATGTGTGTCCAGGATACGTGCCAATGGGTTGGACGCAGACATTTTTCTATAGAGAGTCAAAGATTCTAGTTAGATACTATAATTTTGACTTGACCAATTTATTTAGAGATTTTATTTTTAAACAAATTAGCTCCCACTATTTTCTCGGATCCCTACACTCCCTCTGTAGAGATGCAAAAATCTCCATGATTAATGATTTCTAGTGGGTGGTGCGGTCTCACCAACTGACTCATCACCTCACCTAACAGTTATTGGTGATGGGTTAGCCAATGAGTGAACAACTCTTGTTCAATGATTCTCTAATCATGGTGCACCCAAACTTGGTCTCTAATTCATGAATCTCACCGTATCCGAAATATTGATCCACTCCTTAGTTAAGTCAGACCCACCATTTGCATAGACTGGATTCCTAATTGAGTCTCTCACCGTATCCAAAATATTGAGCCCAACTCATCCTCCAGCCCATAGCATCCAATGCCTAATAGACATGGTTGCATCTTCTCGGTGCAACTGAGCCACTGTATCCAGCCGAGAACAATCAACCCCGGGAAGGGCCCGCACATCTACAATGGTGGAAGACCTCAGACTTAATCTTTTCTTAGGGAGAATTGATTCAGGTCTCATTAAACTAGACTTGCATAGTCATAACAATTATGACTAACCTAGTGGCATGGGTTAGCTCGGATTATTGACCACCTCAGATCAGAACTGTGTCAACAGATATGGCCAGGTAAGTGAGATCGGTGGAAGGAATATGCCATTAACTCGTACAAGAATGCATTCAGGTCGAGTAGCTTCCAATTAAAAATCAGTCGGATCGTATGTGCCAAACTTACCTTAGACACCAAATTGTTGAGCCAGAACCAATTGGGTTAGCCTACAATCCAGACTCTAACCTCTGAGCCTAATTAGGTCTTGCTTGATGATCATCATGTGACTCGATCTTGACCCAGACTTAATCCTATTAGGCTGGTCAATTTAAGCATTGTTGATCCCATCTAACCAACTCTTGATTCGGTTTGATCAACCGCTTAGACCTAATTGAGCTACCCAAGCCCGAACCCAGTATTATGAATATGTCTTAGATCTAAAATTCTTCAATTTTAGACCTAATTAATATTTCCATAATCTTAATTCTTAATTAAGTAGGGTTCATAAACAAAATATGCACAATAAATCCTAGGGTTTCAGGATCTAGGGTTTTGCAGAAAGTAAGTTTTTGGATTTTCTGATTAAGGACGAACACGCAGCACCCCTACACATCATAAGAACACCCCATCGAATGGGAAGAGAGGGCCTTTAAACCCTTACTTTATTCTTATGACCGGACGGCCAAGGAGAACGCCTTAATCAAAAATATAAAAACTACAAAACTAGTTAGATCTATATCATATATCTCATATATAAAAATTAGATCTAACTATAAACATATTTTGCATACATCTCATGTATCATATCATGCATATTTTTAGATCTAAATTATCTCATAATTTATCTAAAAAATTAGATTTAAATTGATCTAATCAAAATAAATTCTAATCTAGATAATTATGTGAAACTATTCTACAACTAGTCTAAACATACATGAATCATATCTCATATGAACCAAAAATTAAATAATTTTATTTTTTATTTTTTATATCTTATTATAATATTTATAATATTAAAAAATAGTAAATAAATTAATCTAAAATTATAATTTAATCAAATTAAATTATGATCATGCAAGACTATACATAGAATAATTCTATTCTATAACCAGTCATGCATCTTGTAGAACTTAGATCTAAATTATTTAATTTAATTTTTTTTAATTTTAGATTTAATCACATCTTATATGATATCTAAAATTACCTAATTATTAGCTCAAAAATAAATTTAAATTAGATCTAAATAATTTATGAGATTCTTGTTCTGATACCAGTTGAAGGAAAAAACCTATTTTCTGGGTCAGATTCGTTCAGATCTGATTTGATCAAGAAAAATATTTGAAAATTTTTTTTCTTAGATCCAAATCAAATCTAATACTTTTTAGATCTAATTTGATAAATCTAATAAAATAAAATAAATTAAATTAAATTAGATTTAATTTATACCTTATTGTTGGGTAATTTAATTATCCTATGATGATCCTGTTGATTGCCTGAGGTTCTAGATGCAGCCATGCAAATGCCTAGCCTCTACTGGTATCCACTCGAGTAGGATCTAGATATCTTCTTCTTCTCAATCTATTCTCCGAAGATCAGATCTGGATCTGATCTTGAAGGTCTTCAAAATAGCTTTTGAAGATTCGATGTCGTCTCTTGCAGTAGTGCCGCCTTCTTCCTTTCTTGTCACCTTTCTCTTGCCTGGATCACACCAAACTAGAGCCCAAGACCTCTTGAGCATTGAGAAGAGAGAGAGGATCTAAGGTAGGCATGGAGGAGAGAGGGAGAGAGCAATATGGCATGGGCAAAGGGAAAACCTCTTGAAAGCTAGGCGCAGATAGGGTTTTTATAGATCCTGCTGCGCCATGCAGTGCCACATCATCCCGGCCAATCATGTCTCTTTGTGCAATCAAATCTAAATCCAATTGATGAGATTACATTACCTAATCCAATTAGATGATAGCCCCTCTCCAACACCCTTAGGTGGCACCAAGACTTGTCAAAGTAGAGTTCCTTGGCACCACCTAGTTTGATTCCAAGAAGCAACCTGGAGTCCCATCTGTATGGGACTTAGGCATCCCTATCCTTGGGCGCATGCCTCCCTAGGTGTCTACCCCTCCTTTCCTCTTTCTAGCAAGGAGATAAACCCCTATTTGCTCTCCTATGGATGCATGACATATTGGCAGATGTCTAAGTGTCAAAGGTCAACGTTTGACCAAAGTCAAAAGACAAGAATTAGTAAGTGATGAAAAATGGCAGGTGTTGTCTCAAATTTATCTCATAAATTAAGACAACCCATTTTTAACCTGGACAAGCTCTAGTCAGACCAAGTAAAGGTATCTGAGTGAGCACAAACACATTTGGCTCAGTTGAGACAACTTTTAATGATTATAGAAGGAGAACATTAGGCTCAATTGTGTGCTAGCACGATTTTCTTGAATCTAATTGAATCTAATTCAAATCAATTAAATTGGGTTTGTCCATTTGATGATATCCAGATCCAAACCCTTGTTTGTGTGACCTAGTTAGGTTCAGTTTTATATGGTAATGGGATATGTCGTGATCTCTATCGACTTCATCGAAACACCTTTCGATGGATCTAAACTTTTCTGATTCAAACAACTAGAATGATCAATCATCTAAATCATTCTATTTGCTCCCAAAATCCACTAGTGACTCCTAGAAGTATATGGTGGCAATACATCAAAACTAAAAATGAACCTCTTGGTGTAGTTACATATGTGATTAAGTTCTTCTATCTTGAGCTCCGATCAGATTAGGATTAAGGTGAACTCATCAAACCCTAATTTCTGTCATATGATTTAATCATTTAATTCAAGTCCGATGTGAAAACCTTAATAGAAACTCTTTCTATTATTTCACTCTACCATGGCTATGGGCTTATGGACATGATTCTCATGATCATCATAGGGCTGCTCCTCATCTACCGAGGTAGATAGATTCTCTCTTGGTGCGATCCAATTCCTATAATGAACATGCTATAACCAACATACACCTCAGGGTTCCAAATGGCTAGGAGATCAAGTCATGGTGTAGTCAAACTATAACACGCTCAAGGTGAACTATCGATGTACCTCAGGTCAAAGAACCAGACACACCACTGTAGCTTCAAGCCAGTCATCGACGAGAAGGTAGACTTCCTTATGACTGCTCAAGGTGGTCACGCTCAATGCCCTCATTTTCTAACGAGTACCTATACTCTCACTCCGATGTCTCTACACCATAGACTCAAGATTCATCTACTATAAAGAAGCGATTATACACCAAAATTTCGAATCAATCATTATCCTCATGATGATCCTACAGTCGGGAGCATTTTATGAGTTAATAACGAAAATTCATGTCTTAAATTTTCAACTCTCAAAAATATGAACTATCATTATCATTAACTCAAGGGATATATCACAGACATAAAATATACATTATGATAGAAAAATAATTTATTTTATTATTTATAATCAAAATTATAATTTTGCCCTTAGAAGTGTACAATAAGTGTTAGTCAATTCTGACTTCTAGGGCACACATATCTAACAGCCCCATGCCCTTTTTGTTTTATCTCTTACGTGAAAATTCTTAACTCCCATGACTTCTCATGCCCTATTTCTCTCCTCCTTTTCTCATAAGATAATTTGTTGGAACACCAAGTTAAAAGAGGAGTTAGTTTTGCATAGGATTCTATGAGATAGAATCCTTGTTGACCAAAACACCTTTCCTTGAGTGCCGCCCCCTCTTTTAATTAATTCTTCTCTTATTCCGATGAAGGGAAATCCTGATTTCCCGGTCCAGGTTCGTTCAGATCTGATCAGATCAAGAGATATATTTCAAAATTTTCTCTTGATCTTAATCAGATCTTGATATGTTTCAGATCTGATTCTTATTATTTTAATAAATAAAATAAAATAAGATAAATTAAATCAAATTTAATTTACCTGATTTGGGTAATCCTATTACCCTGTTGATGATCCTGTTTGCAGCGGAAGGTTCTGGATCTAGCCACGCAAGCGCCTGGCCTCTACCGGTATCCACTCGGGCTGGATCTGGAGATCCTCTTCTTCTCTATCACACCTCCAAAAATTCAGATCTGGATCTGATCTGGAGGATCTTCAAAACTCCTTTTGAAGATCAGCAGTCGTCCTTTGCAGCAGTGCAGCCTTCTTGCTTTTGATCGCCTTTCTTTGATCTGGATCGCACCAACCAAGGTCCAAAACTCCTTTTGGACGTGGAGAGCAAGGGGAGAAGATGGTTTGGCATGGAGGAAGGAGGGGAGAGGCAGCCTTGGGGCATGGGGAACTTTGATCTCAATTTTTTTTTTGAGTTGGGCACAGGGTCTTATTTATAGACTGACTGTGATCCAACTTCTCTTCTTCCCAACCAATCACAACCCTTTGTGAAATCAGATCTAAATCTGATTGGTGGGAATAGAGTCCCCTGGATTCCTCCTTAGAGGGTGCCTAAGACCAGTCAAAGTTGGTTCTTAGAAGAACTCTAATTGGAATCCAAAAAGGGAGGTGGAGTCCTTGTCCAACAAGGACTCCTAGGCGCCTCCAACTTGGGCACACGCCTAGGGTGGCGTGCGCCCTCCTCCTTGCCAGGTTCTGGCAGGGGGACAGGCCCCCACCAGCTCTCCAATAGGTGCATGACATGTGGTCAAAAGTCAAAGTGTCAATGGTCAACGTTTGACCAGTCAAAGGTAGACTTTTGACCAAAGTCAAAGAACAAGAAATGGCAGGTGACCAAAAATGGCAGGTAATGTCTTACAAAATAAGACAACCTTTTCTGACTTGGACAACCTCCAGTCAGACCATATGAAGGCCTCTGATTGAGCACAAACTCCTTTGGCTCAGACAGGACAACTTATTTATGATAGCAAAAGAAGAACGTTAGGTTCAATCGAGTGCTAGCACGATTTCCTTGAACCTAATTGAATCTCATTCAGATCAATTGAACTAGATCAGTTCAATTGATGATCACCAGATTCAAACCCTTGTTTGTGTGACCCAGTTAGGTTCAGTTCTGTATGGTAATGGGATATGTCATGATCTCTATCATCGACATCATCGAAACTCCTTTCGATGGATCAGAACTCTTCTGATTCGAACAGCTAGAATGATCGATCATCTAAATCATTCTAATTGCTCCCAAAATCCACCAGTGACACCTAGCAGTATATGGTGGCAACCCATCAGAGCTGAATGCGAACCTCTTGGTGCAGCTACCTGTGTGATTCAGTCCTTCTATCTTGAGCCCCGATCAGATTAGGGTTAAGGTAAACTCGTCAAACCCTAGTCTCTGTCATATGATGTAATCATTCGATTCGAGTCCAATGTGAAAATCTAAATAGAAACTCTTTCTATTATTTCACTCTACCATGGCCATGGGCTTCTGGACTTGATTCTCATGATCATCATAGGGCTGCTCCTCTACCACCGAGGTAGATAGATTCCATCTTGATGCCATCCAGTTCCTACAATGAACATGCTATAGCCAACATACACCTCAGGGTTCCATATGGCTAGGAGACCGAGTAATGGTGTAGTCAAACTATAACACCCTCAAGGTGAACTGCCGATGCACCTCAGGTCAAAGAACCAGACACACTACTGCAGCATCGAGTCAGTCATTGACGAGAAGGTAGACTCCCTAATGACTACTCGAGGTGGTCACGCTCAGTGCCCTCGTTCTCTAACGAGTACCTGTACTCTCGCTCCGGTGTCTCCACACCGTAGACTCAAGACTCATCTACTAAAGAGAAGCGATTGTACACCAACCTTCCGGATCAATCACCATCCTCGTGATGATCCTATGGTCGGGAGCAATTTATGAGTTAATAATGATTATTCATGTCTTAAATTTTCAACTCTTGAAAATATGAATTATCATTACCATTAACTCAAAGGATGTATCACAGACACTAAATACACATATGTGATAGAAAATAACCCATTTATTGATTTTAGTCAAAATTATAATTTTGCCCCTAGAAGTGTATTACAAGTGTCAGCCAATTCTGGCTTCTAGGGCACATATATCTAACATCCACTTGTCCTCCTCAATTTATCACTAATTATTTTCTCTATTTTTGTGAATTATTCTAATTTTTTATAAATACAGATTGGGAGGTTTGGGGTGCAAAAATTAAAAAGAGGGTCTGGGTGGGGTTCATAGGCCCAATAGGTTCAGGTAGAGAAAAGAAAGAGAGAGGTCTTCTTCTAGGGCTATTTTATTTTCAATCTCTCCTCTTTTTTTGAGTTTTTTCTAAGAGAGTCTCATATTAGTAAACTCTCATCTTCTTTCTTATATTTTAGAGAGTCCAAATTTTGAAGAAGAGAGCATCGGATCGACCATCGAAGAAGGATCAACACAGTACTAGCATGCTGTGCTGATTTTCTATATCGAACTTCAGACCAGAGATCATAGGCTCATGTAGATGACTCCTAGAGGCCAGACACATGTGTGGCTCATGACATCATCCTTATGTCTGGATCAGTAAGTTAGAACATCTAACTTGCTCAAGTAATAGTATGATCTATAAACTTCATACCTACATTTGATGTAGTATAGATCTCGGTTGATTTGATCAATCTTTTACTTTCTTATTTGATTTTAATTTTTAATTTAATATCATGCCTTGATCATGTAAAAGATCTAAGATCTAGGTGTTTATATATTTATTTATATAAATATTTAATTTATTTAAGTCTTTCACTGTAAAATCTTGAAAAAATTTTCAAGATCTACCTGTAAAATCCTAGATCTGGTTCCTTCAGTAGCCCCGGTACAACTCTCCGATCTTCTTCAGTCGGGCATCTCGAGCCCTCTCATGATTAGAGAAGTCATACCTCCTCTGCACAAAGTTATCAAAAGTCAGTTACAAAATTATTCTAATCAAACATAGTGTAAACATATAAAATGCATAAATATAATTAAGATGCACTTACCCATATCTCCTCTCACACCTGGTCCTTGACAGTATCATCCATCAATCACCAGTCTCTGGGCTCTATAGGAATAATGTCTGACCATCTCACAAGCACTCCAAAAAAAGAATGCATCTCCCACGTGGTCTTCCCTACTGGCCTCCTCTCCGCATCATATTGTACCATCACCTGATGCTAGCAGTTCCACACATGTGCCATACATGTGGGACTATGAAATATCCTACTAGATGATGCACCTACAATGAAAATTCATTATACAAATATATAAGTATATAAATACTATATAAAAAATAAATAAATAATATAATAAAAATGTACACTCAGATGTCGATGGAGTAGCATGTGTCGGAGATGTGGATGACGGTAGAGGCTCAGATGCCAGTAGAGTAGATGCCGTCGGTAGAGTAGATGCCGATGATGGAGGTCCCTAAGTAGCCAATGAGGAGCTGGATGGAGCATGCTCCAACTGCTTCTCAGATGCTGAACTCCACGTAACCCATCGAGAGGCAGGGGTGAAAGCTAGATGGTGTTTCGGTGCCATCGTGACCTATAACATTAATGAATATTAACCAATATAACATGTTGAACAATAATCAAAGATATTGCTAAGGTACCATTCGTACAATTACATATAAATATATGAATGCCAAAGATTATGTACACTAATTAATTGATGGGTCTATCACTATGTAATGCAATAAACAAAAGCAACAGGACAAGAATTCTCTTAGCGATCGGGGGTTCTCTTAGCGGCCGACATGGCCCACGGCATGGCCTACCGATATGACACGGCCCAAGGCATAAACTACGGACATGGCACGGCATGGCCTACCAACATGGCATGGCAAGGTTACATTTTCATTCAATATTAAGTTAAATTTAAACTTTAAGGCCAAGGAATAGACTTTTAAGAGCATTTAGGTTAGGCTTATGTAATATTTATATGCATTGAATCTAGCTTTTGTTTTACTGATTATTAATAAATCAGTTAAGGTTTGGTGTTCAATTTGGATGATTTTGACTCGTGTCTAGATTTTATGTTTCATTTAAATCTTGGTTGATTTTTCTGATCTATCTGCCAAGTTGCACATTTTAATCTTTAGCATATATGATAACATTTTATATATGATATTTGTGGTATCTACCAGCACGGCATGGCCCAAGGCACAATCTACTGACATGGTACGATATGGTATGATACGACACGACCTATCGATATGGTATGGTCCAAAGCATGGCACGGCACGACACGGCCCAAGGCACGGCACGATCTATCGACATGGCACAGCACGGCCTACCGACATGGCTCAGATGCTGGCACGGTCTCATTCATACAATTACGTACAATTATATGGATGTCAGAGATTATGTATATTAATTAATTGATGGATCTATCATTATGCAATGCAATAAACAAAAGTAATAAGATATAAACATCCAATAAATTCTATAATGAACCCCATCCCTCCCAATGATGCCGATGAGGCCAGACCCCCTCCCTCCCTCTCTCTCTCTTCGTCTCCCTCGTCGATGACGACGGCGAGGTCAGACCCCCTCCCTCCCTCTCTCCCTCTCCCTTTCTTAGTTTTGGATCCCAAAATCGGATCCGGATACCCGAGATCCATTAGGGTCTAGGTCTGGTACTTTAAATACGAACCCATTGGGTATTCGGGTTCGAGTCCGATACTAGTAATTAAAATTGAATTTGAATCTGAATATCTAGGTTTTGACCTAAATCCAACTCGTTGATAAGTCTAGTCCAATGATTAATAAATAATATTATAAAATTAAAATAAAAAATATACCTACAACTATAGAAAGGGGGTCACACCAAAAGCTTCGAGGGTCATCGACGATGGTGCTAGAGGTAACCTACGAAACAATAGCAAGATAGTGAGATGGAGAGAGAAGAGAGAGAAAGAAAAAGAGAAAAGAGAGAGGAGGTCCGGAGGGTGCCGTGATGGGAAGGCCAAGGGAGGGGAGGGCAGGGGGGCGATCGGGATGGATAGGGCAGGGGGGTGGCGGTCGAGGATGGGGGGTGGGCGACGGGCGATCGGAGATGGGGAGGGCAGGGGGCAGGTGGCCGAGATGGGGAGGGCGGGGTGGCCGATCGTGGCTGGGGATGGAGAGGGCAGAGGGTGGGGCGGCGGCCAGGGAGGGCATGGGGTAGGCGGTCGGCAGTAGCCGAGGAGGGAGGTGGGGGACGGTGGCCGGGGAGGGCAAGGGGGGGCGACCGAGCGGCGACAGATGGGGAGGGCAGGGGATGCGCGGTGGCCGAGGATGGGGGGCAAGGGGGACGATCGGGTGGCAGCATGGGAATGGGGGGGGAGAGAAATCCTGATTCCCTATCCTGGTTCGTTCAGATCTGATCAGATCAAGAGATATAATTCAAAAATTTTTCTCTTAATCCCAATCAGATCTTGATATGTTTTAGATCTATTCTTATTATTTTAATAAAATAAATTAAGGATAAATTAAAAAATTTAATTTACCTGATCTGGGTAATCCTATTACCCTATGATGATCCTGTTGCAGCGAAGGTCTGAATCTTAGCCACGCAAGCGCCTGGCCTCACCGGTATCCACTTGGGTTGGATCTGAAGATCCTCTTCTTCTCTATCATGCCCTAAAAATCAGATCTGAATCTAATTTGGAGGATCTTCAAACTCTTTTGAAGATGAGCAGTTATCCTTGCAGCAGCACAGCCTTTTATTTTTGATCGCCTTTCTTTGATCTGAATCGCACCAACCAGGATCCAAAACTTCTTGGACGTGGAGACAAGGAGAGAAGAGACTATGGCATGGGAAGGAGGGGAAGGCAGCCTTGGGCGTGGAGAAACTATGAATCATATCATATCTCTGTATCTCATACAATTGAGTTGGATACAGGGTCTTATTTATAGACTAGCGTGATCCAACTCCTCTTCTTCCAACCAATCACAACCCTTTGTGAAAATCAGATCTAAACTGATTGGTGGGAAAAGAGGTCCCTGGATTTCCTTAGAGGGCACCTAAGACCAGTCAAAGTTGGTTTCTTAAGAAGAACTCTAATTGGAATCCAAAAAGGAGATGGAGTCCTTGTCCAATAAGGACTCCTAGGCGCTCCAAACTTGACACAACTAAATGACGCCTAGGGTGAGTGCGCCCCTTCTCCTTGCCAGGTTCTGGCAGGGGGACGGCCCCCACCAACTCTCAATAAGTGCATGACATGTGTTCAAAAAGTTAAAGTGTCAATGGTCAACGTTTGACCCAGTCAAAGTAGACTTTTGACCAAAGTCAAGAACAAGAAAATGGCAGGTGACCAAAAATGGCGTAGTGTCTACAAATATACGAAAACCTTTCTGACTTGGACAAGCCACTCCTGTCAGACCATATGAAGGCCTCTGTTTGAGCACAAACTCCTTTGGCTCAGACAGGACAACTTAATTATATATAGCAAAAGAAGAACGTTAGGTTCAAATCGAGTGCTACGACATACGATTTCTTGAACCTTAATTGAATCTTCACACTCAGATCATGAACTAGATCAGTTTCAATTGATCGATCACCAGATTCAAACCTCTTATTTGTGTGACCTCAGTTAGGTTCAGTTTTGGTATGGTAATGAGATATGTATGATCTCTATCATCGACATCATTGAAACTCCTTTCGATGGATCAGAACTCTTTCTGATCGAAAGCTAGAATGATCGATCTCTAATCATTCTAATTGCTCCCAGAAATCCACCAGTGACACCTAGCAGTATAATGGTGGCACCCATCGAGTTGAATGCGAACCCTCTTTGTGCAGCTACCTTGTGTGATTCAGTTCTTCTATCTTGACCCGATCAGTTTAGGGTTAAGGTGAACTCGTCAACCCTATCTCTGTCATATTGATGTATCAATACGATCGAGTCGCAGTTGAAAATCTAAAAAGAAACTCCTTTCTAACTATTTCACTCTACCATGGCCAATGGATTTCTATGACTTGATTCTCAGATATACATAGGGCTAACTCCTCTACCCACCGAGGTATGATAGATTCCTCTTGAATGGCAATCCAGTTCCTTACATGAACGTGTCCTATCAGCCAACATATACACCTCAGGGTTCCAATGGCCTAGGAGAACCGAGTATGGTTGTAAGTCAAACTATAACACCTCAGGGTGAACTGCGCAAGATTGCATCTCAGGTCAAGAACAGACACACTACTGCAGCATTGAGTCAGTCATTGACGAAGGTAGACTCCCTACATTGACTCTCGAGTTGGTCCACGCTCAGTGCCCTTCTCTCTACGATTCTATAACTCTCGCTCGTGTCTCCACAACCGTAGATCTCAGACTCATCTACTAAAAGAGAAGCGATATATATACACCAACCTTTGGATTAATCACACATCACGTTGAGTCTTTTGATGATCTATGGTCAAAGCAATTTATGAGTAAATAATGATTATTCTGTCTTAAATTTTCAACTTCTGAAAATATGCAATTATCATTCAACCTAACTCAAGATGTATCACAGACCTAAATCACATATGTGATAGAAAAATAACCCTATTTATTGCTTTTTTAGTCAAAAAATTACAATTTTGCCCTGAAGTGTATTACAAGTGGTCTAGCCAAATCTACTGGCTTCTAGGCACATATATCTATAACAGATCTCCACTTCCCTAAAGCCAATTGGCTTAATCTACTTCCCATCTTCTCAAGGTGGGCTTACGATCTCTGCTAAGCCTCAACGACTTTGTAAGTGGGTCTGCCACATTATCTGCGAAGTCGACTCTCTGACCTCGAATAACCTTTCTCTGAGTAATCCGCGGATGAAGAGTAATTGCCACGTCAATATGCTTGGATTTCTGGTGAGACCTCGGCTCCTAGCAAGGGCTATGGTGACCATTTTGTCGCAGTATAGAGAATGGCATCTGATGGCATTACTCCGATTTCTCAGCCTAAACTTCTTGTACCAGAATGCTTCCCTTCAAGCAGCTTCTGATGCAGCGAATTATTCTGCTTCCGATGGTGGAATCTGCTATCACCTGGTTTGTTGGAACTCTTCCAGCTGATAGCTTCCACCATTGCACACAAAACAGAACTCCAGATTCGACTTCGATCATCTATATCGACCATGAAGTTTTTGAGTCTATGTATCCCTGGACCAGAAGTTCTCCGTTACCAAAAGACAGCATCATATCCTTAGTTCTTTCAAGTACTTAAGGATACATTTCATGGAAGTCCAATGTTCTTCACCTGGATTGACGATATCTGCTTGTGACAACTCCCAGCATGGGCTAATATCAGGTCGTGTACCAAGCATGGCATACATGAGGCTCCCTATTCAGAAGCATAAGGGACTTGCTCATGCGTTCTATTTCTGGTGTGCTGGGGGCACATCTTCTTGGAAAAGATGAATACCATGTCTGAAGAGTATTAATCCCCTCTTAGAATTTTTCATACTAAACCTTCTTTTAGTACTTTTCTATGTACAATCTTCTATGAAAGTCCTAGCATCCTATTCGGTCTATCCCTATAGACCTTAATTCCGAGAATAAAGGAATGCTTCACCTAGTCTTTCATGAAGAATTCCTTGGACAACCACATCTTGACTGATGTCAAACATGGAATATCATCCCAAATAAGGAGGATGTCATCCACGTACAATACGAGGAAGACAACAGAGCTCCCAACTGACCCTTTTGAAAACATGGTCCCCCTCTCATTTTTGAATGAAATCAAACTTTTTTGATGCACATCATTAAAACCGAGTGTTCCAGCTCCGAGATGCTTGCTTAAGTCCAATATGACCTTTGCAGCTTGCAAACTTTGTGATGATGTGAAAACCTAGCGGCTTTCCATATAGATATCTTCTTCAGAATATCCATTCAAGAACGCCGTTTTTCACGTCCATCTTGCCATAATTCGTAATCGAAAAGGCTGCAACAGCAAGCAATGTGCGGATGGATTTAGCATAGCTACGGGGAAAAGGTAATCCTGAATAGTCCTTGAAGGGAAAATCCGATTTACGGTTCCAGGTTCGCTCAGATCTAATCAGATCAATGAGAATATATTCAAACAATTTTTCTCTGATCCCAATCAGATCTTGATATGTTTTAGATCTAGATTCTTATTATTTTAATAAAATAAATTAACGAAGATAAATTAAATCAATTTAATTTACCTGATTCATGCGCGTAATTCCTATATTAACCCTTTGATGATCCTGTTCTGCCAAGCGGAAGGTTTCTGGATCTTAGCCACGCAAGCGCCTAGGACCTCTACCGCGTATCCACTTTGCGGTTGGATACTGAGATCCATCTTCTCTCATATCATGCCTTCACAAAAATCAGATCTGAAATCTATTGCTGAGGATTTCAAAACTCTTTTGAAGATGAGCAGTCATCCTTTCTGCCAGCCACGCGCAGCCTTCTTATTTTTGATCGCCTTTCTTTGCATCTGAATCGCACCAAACCAATGGATCCCAAAACTTCCTTTATGGACGTGGAGAGCAAGGGAGAAGAGAGGACCATGGATGGAGAATGGAGGGTGAGAGGCAGCCTTGGGGCTTGGAGAAACTATGAATCTATCAATATCTCTGATATCTCATACAATCTGAGTTGGATACAGGGTCTATTTATAGGACTAGAACATGTGATCCAACTCCTTATCTTCTTTCCAAACCCAATCACAACCCTTTGCTGAATCAGATATAAATCTGATTGTGGGAATAGAGTCCCCTAGATACCTCCTTAGAGGGCCCTAAGACCCAGTCAACAGTTGGTTCTTAGAAGAACTTAATTGGAATCAAAAAGGAGATGGTAGTCCTTGATCCAATACGGACTCCTAGGCGCGCTCCATAACTTGGGCACAGCGCCTAGAGGGTGGCCGTGCACCCTTCTCCTTGCCAGGATTCCTGGCAGTGGGACCAGGCCCCACAACAGCTCATCCAATAGGTGACCATGAGCATGTGTCAAAAGTCACAAGTGTCAATCGGATCAACGTATTGACCGTCAAAGGTAGACTTTTGACCAAGTCACAGAACAAAAAATGGCAAGTGTGAACTCAAAAATGAATGGCAGAAGTTGTCTCTACAAATAACGAAACCTTTTCTATCCTTGGATCAACCTCCTGTCAGACCAATATGAGGCCTCCTGTTGAAGCACAAAACTCCTTTGGCTTCACAGTAGGACAACTTACTTTATGAATAGCAAAAGGAAAGAACGTTAGGTTCAATCGAGTGCTAGACACAGATTTTCTTGACCTAATTGAATCTCACTCAGATCAATATTGAACTTAGATCAAGTCTCAATTGGATGATCACCAGATTCCAAACCTTATATTTGTGTGACCCAGTTAGGTTCAGTTCTTGTATGGTAATGGATATGTGATGATCTCTTTCATCGAGACATCATTCGAAACTTCCTTATCGATGGATCAGAACTCTTCTGATTCTGAACAGCTAGAATGACTCGATCATATACAATCATTCTAATTGCTCCAAAATCCAAACAGTGCACAACTAGCGTATTCTATGGTGCGCCAACTCCATCAGATGTGAATGCGGAACCTTCTTGGTGCAGCTACCTGTGTGATTCAGTTCTTATATCTTGAGCCCCATCAGTTTTAGGGTTTAAAGGTGAAACTCGTTCAAACCCTAGTCTCTGTCATATGATGTAATCATTCGATTTCGGCTCAATATGAAAATTCTAAATAGAAACTCTTTCTTACTATTTTCAACCTTTCTTTACATGGGGGCCATGGATTTCTAGACTTGATTCTCATTGAATCATCATAGGGCTACTCCTCTACCACCCCGAGGTAGATAGATGCCATCTTGAATGCCAATCCAGTTCCTACAATGAACATGTCATAGCCAAACATACATCTCAGGGTTCCATATGGCTAAAGGATGAACAGAAGTAATGGTGGTAGTCAAACTATAACACCCTCAGGTGAACTGCCGATGTATCTCAGGTCAAAGAACGCAACACACTACTTGCAGCACGAGTCAGTCCAAATTGACGAGAGGTTAGACTCCCTAATGACTAACTCAGGTGGTCAGCTCAAGTGCCCTCGTTCCTAACTAGTACCTGTACTCTCGCTCCGGTGTCATGCCACAACCGTAGACTCAAGACTCATCTACTTAAAGAGAAGCGATTGTACACCAACCTTTCGACAAATCACCATCCTCGGATGTCCTATGGTCAGAAGCAATTTATGATTAATAATGATTATTCATGTCTTAAATTTCACTCTTGAAATAGAATTCATCATTACCATTAACTCAAAGGATGTATCACAGACACTAAATAACACATATGTGATAGAAAATAATCCAATTTATTGCTTTTAGTCAAAATTACAATTTTGCCTCCTATGAAGTGTCTTACAAGTGTCAAGCCAATTCTGGCTTCTTCTAAGGGCACATATATCTATACAATCTCCCAGCTTGTCCTAAGAAAGCCCAATTGGCTATAAGTTACGTCCCATCCTTCTCAATGTGGGCTTCGATCTTCTGCTTGGCCCCAACGGCGTTTGTAAGTTGGTCTGCCACATTATCTGCAGAGTCGAACTCTCTGACATCAGACATAACCCTTCTGCGAGGTACATCGCGATGAGGTGTATCCGCCGCTCAAATATGCTTGGATTTCTGGTGAGACCTCGGTCCTTAGCAAGGGCTATGGGCGGCCCATTGTTGTCACAGTATAGAGGAATGGCATCCTGATGGGCACATTAACTCTGATTTTCTGCCAGCAAACATTTGTACCAGAATGCTTCCTGCAGCTTCTGGATGCGCGATATATTCTGCTTCCATGGTGAAATCTGCTAACACCGTTTGCTTTGGAACTCTTCCAGCTGATAGCTCCACCAATTGCAACACAAACAGACTCCCAAGATGTCGACTTTTCGATCAATCTATATCGGACATGAAGTCCGAGTCTGTGTATCCCTGGACGCAGGAGTCTCCGTTACCAAAGAAACCGCACATAGTCCTAGTTCTTCTCAAGTACTTAAGATACATTTTAATAGAAAGTCCAGTGTTCTTCACCTGGATTTTGACTGATATCTGCTTGTGACACTCACAGCATGGGCTATATCAGGTCGTGTAACATAGCATGGCATACATGAGGCTCCCTATTTGCAGAAGCATAAGGGATCTTGCTCATGCGTTCTATTTTCCTCAGGTGTGCTGGGGCACATCTTCTTGAAAAGATGAATACATGTCTGAGGGTATTAAATCCCCTCTTAGAGTTTCCCATACTAAACCTCTTTAAGTACTCCTCTATGTACATTTCTGTGAAAA